>JAAAKL020012654.1:0-12912 GCA_010016065.2 Carybdea cf. marsupialis auct. non (Linnaeus, 1758)
TACTTCTTCTGGTGTTCTCCATGAGAGAGGATCTTACTTCTTCTGATGTTCTTCGTGAGAGAGGAGTTTATGTATGCAAGTGTTCCTCGTGGGAGAGGATCTTACTTCTTGTAGTGTTGTTCATGAGAGAGGATCTTACTTCTTCTGGTGTTCTCCATGAGAGAGGATCTTACTTCTTCTGATGTTCTTCGTGAGAGAGGAGTTTATGTATGCTAGTGTTCCTCGTGGGAGAGGATCTTACTTTTTGTAATGTTGTTCATGAGAGATGATCTTACTTCTTGTAGTGTTCTTCATGTTAGAGGATCGTTCTTCTTGTAGTGTTCTTTTTGGGAGAGGATCTTGCCTTTCCTTGTGTTCTTTGTGTGAGAGGATCTTACTTCTTGTAGTGTTCTTTTTGAGAGAGGAGTTTATGTATGCTAGTGTTCCTCGTGGGAGAGGATCTTACTTCTTGTAGTGTTGTTCATGAGAGATGATCTTACTTCTTATAGTGTTCTTCATGTTAGATGATCTTACTTCTTGTAGTGTTCTTTTTGGGAGAGGATCTTGCCTTTCCTTGTGTTTTTTGTGTGAGAGGATCTTACTTCTTGTAGTGTTCTTCATGAGAGAGGATCTTACCTTTCCTTGTGTTCTTCAAGAGAGATGATCTTGTTTGTTCTAGTGTTTTTTACGAGAGAGGATCGTACTTCTCGCAACCGTTCACTATAGTTCATTTAATTTTTTCTTTTATAAGATGGCTTTTGATTTCCTGTTGCTCACTTCGATGTTTGCCAATTCATGACCCAGAATGTTTTGGCTGATTTCTTGGGGGGGTTTGACTGAGCGTGGAGATAACTGACTTTGACCCTTATTTATCCGTTACTGAGAGCCTCAGTAAGCTGAGCTGAAGAGATGTAATTGTTTGATATATTATACGTTCTCATTATTAGGAGGAATCTGTGAGATATGGTGATAGGTGAAGGTTCCACTTCTATGATTTTTAGTAGAGGACATTGGAGCTCTTTGGAATTTGATATACATTTCCAAAGTTACTCTTTAGCCGAAAAGAAAAGCAACGTTAGTGAAGGAGTGGAGGTGGTACATAGTTCTGCTGCAGAGCTTTAGGGATGTGATGTGTATTCTAAAGTCACGTTTGCTGATTTGAATGGAATACAATCTGAATTCTATTTCATTTTAACAATTTTTACTAAACTTTCATTACTTTCTTGATGGGCGATACGCAACAGCCACATGAATATATCTCCTTTATGTTTGCACCCTAGAGTCGTCATTTTGATTCTTCATGTGATGCGCGTGCTTCTTCCAAAAGTTAATTTGATATTAACTTTCAGAACCGATATGGCGAACCCTATCGTAGTACGTGGAGCTATGCCTTTCGATCTGTGCATGCGCCATGGTACAATTCGTGTTTATACACGAATTGTAGAAACGAATATATTATATATGGAAATCCACCCTTGTAATCCTCAAGTTTCGTATCCGTGTTTTTGTTCGAAACCAAGGCCATGAAGCTAAACTGTTAACAACAAGTGGATTACAATTGGCCCTTGTGATCGCTATGTTCATCAAGGTAATAACTATTTCATATCAGCTGTGGGTAAGGAAATCATGCCAGGAATGACTGCTTGGTTATAGGTTATAAATGAGCAGCCAGTCTTTTGGGGCACATGAAGATGCAATATCTTGCATTGCATATCCACGTAAGGAAGAATTGATAAAGAAAAAAGGGACAGCAACTGATCAGTTGTAGAAAATTAACTCCTACCAAGTGTCTACTTCTCATATTTTTCGCAGCTAGAGATCACTGGTTACCTCGTCATGCATGAGTTGCCTTCCGTTTTACATTTTTCCATCTGATATTATCAATTCGCACGGTAACTAATGTTTCTCTTTCAGCGGTCAAGTTACACATAAAACGCATGCGTGAACGAAAGACAGAGTAACCGTCGCAACAGCATTTGATTTGATGCCCTTCGTATATCGTGAATCTGTATAGCGGTGGCTCTCATAAACACAAGGACCTCAAAACATTTGCATCTATCAAGAGAAATTGAAAAATTGTTTTGTTGAACTTAATACTACCCTATAAATGTAACCTGGATTGAAGTCTATAGTTTCCTTTTCTTCTCCAAGCACCTACGTGATGAATTATTGATCACATACCAACTTGACTATCTAGCTTAAAATTCGTTGTGATAAACCTAGGCGTTACACATTCATGGAATTTTTCTAGACTGAAACGTCGATGAGAGATTGTAATTTTCTTTGAATTCCCGATGAACCCTATTTCCATATATTGGTGTTTCAATACAGTTGCCCTACAATATATTCATGTCTACTGTTCATAACTATTTTAATGAAGAGGGTAACATGAAATTGCTGAGATCACCAGAATTAACGCAATCCATGTTGCAACGAATTTCATGTATTTCGTGCGATAGTCTTGCACATGGTGTGCCCACGCACTCTGTATTTGACCAGCAGGTGTATTGATAACAGACCAAAATTAGCGCTTTAAAGCACCCTGTGAACAAGACTGCCTGCTGGTGCCTGTTGGTTATGATTAAACTACTTTATCGCGATACGCACGGATGCAGTTATGTTTCATGCATCCAACTAACAGGTTGAAGTGTCAGTGATCTGGAGATAATTTCTCCAAACTTCTAAGTGGGAGGACAGCAGTGCCAGTAACACACGAATTCTTAATTCTAACCCGTGGGGATGTGGCAATTCATTGAAATGGCTCTTTTAGTATTCATTACCATTACTTATACCAGCTCTATTCGGTATAACAGCAACTAAAACATGCATATTTTTTGAGTAACCAATGCAATGCTATTTGAACAAGTTCCGAAACTCGAGAACAAGGCGAAAAGTTGTAAAATAATCATTGGGTGTGGCTCTTTTGAAAAACGATGTTTTTGAATTCTCCCATGACAATCCTTGCTCCGCGATCGAATTCAAATAAGATTGAACACTTCGGACGTTCATAAAAGTATGATTTATTCTCAGCAAGTGGAAAGCAGATAGGATATAAAATGGGGACGGGCTTGATTCAGGGAGGCACTTTAGTGCTACGAAGTGGTATTTCGCACAAAACGACTTCGTATTCTGGGACGTTTCAAAATGGGAGGGAATGTAAGAAGAGCTGGTGTTGACAACCAGATTTAATGGGACAAAAGAAGATATTTGTAGCTGGCCATATAATCAGATGGTAAAAGGGAATCTTCTACATATAGCTTAGAACATCACCGATGTTATCATTATCATCATCATTATTATCATTATAATTCTTCTCGTTGTATTCTTCCATTAATCCCACTGTCCTGTTCAAAGTGATGCAGCTGGTGAAAACAATGGGAACTGTACGTAGTGAAAAAAGGAAATAGCATATATATATATTCAGATATGCGAAATAAATAGCTAGCGTTAAAAAGATCATCATGATAATCATAATCGTTATTGTTAACATTGACAATGGTAGCTCTTATACAGTTAGCACCAGTCGCAAAAAACACTGACAACCTGAGTATCTCACTCTAGTTTCATGTCACACCATCTTTTTCAACGCCCGCTTTCTTTATCATATTAGTTTTACTGAAAATGTACTTGCATTTCCTTTGGTAGGTAGATTTGGTGCTTGATGTTGAGAAAGTGCTGCCCAGGAAATTGAGACAGAATCTTGCTGTTACAGAGGAAACTATTTTCCCCAATAGACAATCAGTCTGGAGGAGATTCTGGAGGCCACATCCGGCCACAATCGAAGAATTACAAAAAGCACTAAATCCTGATAGAGTAAGTAGACGAAAATGGTAGTTGATAAAATCGAGCAGCTTTCACCACCTTATTAGTCTGATTTAGATCTATTAATATTGCTTCTTTGCCTTGATTTTCACAACCTAAGACTGATTTACACGCTACGATTTGTCGGGCCGATTCACTTAGTGACTAACCCAAGATTAGTGGTAGGTGTAATAAGCCTCCACGACCGCTCTGCGATTTTGAGCACTATCTTAGATTGTTTTGGATTTCATCTTATTTATAAACCGCTTCTCCTGAAATCTGAATTGGAGACCTTACTTTAGAATGGGCAATCAGCTAGGTCCTTGGGGTCTGCATTCATCTGGATGGTATTATAGCCTTGCATTGGAAAAGAACCACATAGTCATTTCTGGTTTGTTTCTAATAACAAACTCCAACAGTGAGCTCAAATTGAACAAATCACGGCATTATTCCTTGATATGCCTACAGGGTGTCCCAACAAGACGCTCCAAATACTAGTGGAGTTTCTGCTTTTGCGAAAGCCATGCTTTGCATCGCGACTTCAAGGTGGCCATGTTATAACTTTGAGGCATTGCCACGTCAGCAAACTTGGGAGTAAATCTGTTCCAATGTCACAGACTTTCTAAAAATCGAGACGATAAGTGCTGAGATCAACAACCGTGAAATCGGGCTCCTGAAGAACAGACTTTTGGTCATACCAACTGTGAATCGGCCGGACAACATCGTAGCGTGTAAATCAGCCTTACTGTACTGTTACCCGAATCGTGCAAACTCAATGAAAGCAATGAAAATTTCTTATTACACTATCATTAGTTGTATTCCTGCAAACAAGTGGCCCTGTTATGAAAACAAACGCGTATGAACATAATTGCAAAACGTGAGCATCAAAGCAGTTGTTGGTCACTATATCTTGAGCAATGCCTCAGTTTTATATTTCAGTAACAAGACTTTCCCTGGCAGAATCAAGTCAGATGCTGACAGCATTGTTTGTTTGCTACTTAAAAATTTTGCTTTTCTTAAAAAGATGGGTTTGTGAGTTTAAGAGTAGTACCTTGTCAGGCATCAACATAGTGCCTTTGTAGCCTTGGCTATTATACAACTTTCTTTTTTGATAATATTTTACTCGTCTACGTGCTTCGTATGTAATTTTGGTATTTGTATGCAGCCTGGATTTACGGAAGGTGTTTAGATTGACATGTTTTTGTTATTTATTGCTTTGTGTAATTAGCTAAATATGAAGGAGGGACTGCATTTCTTTAGAAATAGTTTGCTAGGAATGAGGAGGAAATGAGGACGTGAAAGCGTGAGAGTTCATTGCAGAGGATCAACCATGCGTACTATTTGGCCGTCTGCTGCCTCAGCAGGACACGGATTAGGCCAATAATTCCTTTCTCGTTTCACCATCGAAATTAGAACAGACGAGAAATTTAGCAAGGCGACGCGCGCAGGGACCATGAATCGCTTGGATTAAGAATTTAAATCCTGTGATCACGAAATTGTGAAGTCCACTATCTTGCCATCTTTCCATAGTAATGTACGGAATTTTTTCAATTTAGCAGACGAAAGGTAATCCGTGTGTTAAGCAGTATTGAGATAAGACTGTGTCATACCAAGAGAGAGCTCATTTCTCTTTCTCACGATTGCTAAAGTAAGGGAAGATTTGGGAATGGCTGCGAAACTAGTAGCGATACAGTACACAGTTTGTAGTAGAAAGTGGGTAGGATTAAAGTCGAGTTGATTTTTTGATGTTAGCAACTACCACATAGACACAGATCCAAACGATTCCCACGATAAGGTCACACACTTTCAGTGATAATATGATGGCTCTGTAATAGTGACATATTCGACCTTGGTAATCTACCAAAAAATTTTTTAACATGTATTTTTGTTCTTGTAAAGTTTAACAAAATACCTGTATTTTATACGGTACATTAGCCGAAAAAGCGCTGAGTATTCAAACATGTGGAAATCCATCTCGATCTATTCAGTTAATGATGACAATGACTTATGGATTCTGAGATTGCCATATCCATCCATACACTTTTCCTTTACTTGCAAACTAAATTACCTTTTGGAGCCAAATTTCACTTAATGATGCGGAAAGCCATGCATATTTGTTAGTATTTCACTAGAACTTTCGCCTTTATATGCTGTTGGAAGATCTTCCAAACCCAAAAAACCTTCAACTAATCTTCCTCCTTCACATTTTGTTTATTGATTTTCTGCAACCGTCAAACTGTTAGCGAAACCTCCTCCTTCTTTGAATCTGATTTATAGATCTCCTCGACACAACAAACTCTTAGTGAAACTTCCTCTTTCTTCAAATCTATTTTGTAGATCTCCCAACACATCAAACACTTAGTGAAACTTCATCTTTCTTCAAATCTATTTTGTAGATCTCCTCGACACGTCAGGCTCCTAGCGAAACTTCCTCTATCTTTAAATCTAGTTTGTAGATCTCCTCGACACGTCAGGCTCCTAGCGAAACTTCCTCTATCTTTAAATCTAGTTTGTAGGTCTCCTCAACACACCAGGCTCTTAGCGAAACTTCCTCTATCTTTGAATCTAGTTTGTAGGTCTCCTCGACACACCAGGTCTTAGCGAAACTTCCTCCTTCTGTAAATCTGATTTGTGGATCTTCTTAATGTATCCAAACCATTGGTGGAATTTCCTTCTTCTAATCTGATTTGTAGATCTTCTGAATCCATAAAATTCTTAGTAAAGCGTCTTCTTTCTCTAGATTTGTTTTGTGGATTTTATTAACGGATCGAACTCTTGATACATTTTTCTCTCTCAGATTTTGGTTGTTTAACCTTTTCATTCCACTTTTCCGTCAATACAAAATTGGCATTTTCTGATTAAATTAAAATTTTCTGACTTCTGTTTCAAATAGCACTTATTACTTTGACTTCTTGTAGTGGAGCGAAAGTAGTTTAAACAGACTAAGGGGTTCGATCTCATCTTTGGTTTGTTTGCCAAAGGTATTTTTTTGAAAATAGATTTTTGTATCAAGAAACACCATCGTTCTGCATATCCCCTAATTTTGATGGAAAGCCAGCTGAATTTGCTTGAGGTAGTCATTCCAGAGCTTCTAATTTGTCAACCCTCTTCCAGAATTTCTCGTCAAGTTTCACACCCGTAAATGGCATTATGGGTAGCACTACAAAGGTTCAAATACTGATGAATGTGGTGAAATTGGTTGTTCGTTTGACTAAGAAAATAGAAACAGGTTTAAAAGTCGTGGTTATATTTTTTAAATATGAGTTGACACGTACACTCCGCGGCCAGCATAATCCATTGCATATAAAATATGTGCTTATAAAACCATCTCCCTTTACATTCGTTCATCTTGATCACAGTATTTCTTTCTGTAAATGTTACAGCTCCCATCATGCAACAAATTCGCGCAAATGTTAGTGCCCGTTGGCTCAATCACCTTTCACCTCACGCCAAAATCGGAGTCAGCTTGTAGCATATTTTTTTCAGAAATCAATGAAGTGTTTTAAAAATTTTGTTGATGATACAGAACAGTTAAACTGCACGAGGTAGTGAAAGCATTTTGCATGCAGCTTTTTTGGTCTGACGCTCCTCAGATGGAAAAATCGGCAGAATTGAAATTGGTAGTTAGCAATGAAACTAATAACCAACTGTTGTTTAAAAGCAGCCAATTAGAACTCCTGCCAGATAGGTGTTGTTTTAGCCAATCAACCTCCGTAGAAATGAATGGTTAACCGAAAAGACACAATGAAAAGACAAATTCTGTTTGTCTACAAGGTAATGGTTTCTTGCCTTGATGGGAACGGATTCTAGAACGGCCAAGTGTAAAGCAGATCTAGCTTTACCTATTATGCGGAATCTGTTATCCATATACTTTTTTGCATAGTCTTGTTTTGCAAGCACGTGCTGGCAAAGTCGCATTTCTTAGTAGTGTTTTTTGGTTTTTGAAACCCGCGGTAGTTGTTTGCGTGCAGGAGCTGATGCATGGCTAATACAGGAAGGAACATGCTGTTTAATTTTGTCAACTTACCTGAAAGTCGTGCGCCCGCCAGCCAGCATCACACTGGCAAGAAAATATACAACGTTCTTGCAATATTTGTAGAAGGCACACGGTCTTTGTGATTTCTTGGGAATGCTTTCTTACTGGCATCAGCTACGAGTGGGGTCATAGCGCCGAATTACTTCTCTATGACCTTTTAGTCTAGTTTTTAAAGCGAAATGTTACCAACCCATGGCATTCACAGGCATTTCTTAGGACCAAAAAGTTTTTCGAAGGAAAACTGAGATGATTTTGCCTTGATGGTAAAAGTGGACGTCGACTGTTGATTTTCGGTGGTTCTACAGTTGTTGTGTAAGAACACTTTCTAGTCTTATATAAAAACGCAAATCTATTTTCTATTTATAATGAAGTTACGTTGATTTTATGTTATCTTTTCGAAGACTTCTTCGTTTATCTTCCACGCTCTTTCCTTCCTTTTTCTTGTCAACTTTTCTTCTTCCTCCTTTTCCTCTTTATCAAAATCTTCTTTCTCTCTTTGTTCTTTTTTATCATCATCATTATCATCATCATTATCACCTTCATTTTTCTTGTTCTTCCTCTTCATTTTCTTGTTTTATTGCCTTTATCCATTATAGGGGCGACCATCTTGTCAGTTGCCTTGGAGATCTTTATTGGTCGTGTCACGTAACTACCGCATCATTCTCTTGATTCCATTGAACGACCTAAAACGTTTTCTCAGTTTGTCTCTCTCGCCTTGAAAGCAATCATATGATTCTTTCAGGAATGACTGCTTTCAGGAGGAAGAAAAACATCTCCAGGCCTTGTTTTAGTTTTCTGTGATTCACTTATCAACCATGTTAGCATACTCTTCCAATTCTTTTTTCAGTGATATTTTAAAACGTCTTCGTCCTTTTGAACTCAGGACACCGATTCAATGAAATAAAGAAAGTTCCAATTTGCTATTTCAGGAGCATTTGGAATATGAATGATAAGAGGAGACTCAAATTGTGTCAAAGCATAGGGGTTATACCCCCCTAATGCTCCAACCTTCCGTCCCTCATTTTGTCTTCAGGACACGCCACGCACTCGATTAAATAAACCAGGGAGTTTGGAAGTAACCACGGCTGTGTGAGGGTATTAGCTACAGAAAGTGGGGAGGAATAAAAACTAGACTTTCTGCCATTGCTAAGAAAAAATAAGAAGACGTGTTATTTTAGGTTGAGTCCAGAAATTGCAGAGGAATTCTACTATTGACCACGGAACCAATCCTAGCCCCTAACCCTAATCCTAATCCTAACCCCTAACCCTAATCCTATCCCCATACCCTAACCCTAGCCCTTATCCTAACCCCTAACTCTAATCCTAACCCCTAACCCTAACCCTAACACTTCAACGTAAATATGGTAGAATGTATCTTTAGTTAACACGAAGCAACATTTTCATTTCATCCCTGTCATCATTTAACAATCTTTATAAAGTCTGAACTTAACTTATTTTTGTTCACACGATAAAAATAGTTGAGGCTTAGCAACACAAAACAAAACTAATCATTTAGGATCAGCCTATCGTGTCTGATTACGTTTCCAAAGCCAGCCAGGAAATCGTTGTGTCACCAAAGTGAAGGAGGCAAGTTTCAAACGTGATCATGTAGAATTTATGGAGCGTGCGTTATTGTGCTACCGTCATTCGTTAGCGATTTCCCTCCATTGTAGATTACGGTAAATATTAACTTTGGATAGTAAATAACATGTACTCTATATATGCCATGTTATATGTTAATCAATAAAGGCGGTCAATTAACGTTAGGTGGAATCGAATGAGGGCAGGGGCTTGGGCGTATACAACCCCTATCGAACGTTGTATTACTATTTATCATTACAGTATTTTCATTACAGTACAAATTCATTACATCGATATTAATACATTATAACGCTAATCCGAACCACACCCTTCTGTCCCACCCCAGCGTAACTGCTTGCCAATGGCCTTACGCTTAGAACCAGTTTCTGGCGATCCATGTTTGTGGCCAAATATAGTGGTCTAATGGCAATTTACTGCGTGATTACAAATCGTCATAAGTTTCGATAGATGTGGTATACGGCCATGTTCCTACCCTCATTCGACTACTCTTGATGAGCACCGTTACTGACAAATATATAGTAGAGTACATATCATCAAGAGCCTAAAGGTAAGGTGAGCCTAGGCAGCGGACCATCTTTATGCTACTAGCACCTTCACGGGACTGGGAGCATAGAGGCGCACGCACATTGTTTGGCAGACCTCAAACTAGCTGTTGATTTTTGTGCTCATTAAGGTTGTGGCCACGGATGCCATTTGTTTGTAATGGCCCGGGGTGTTACTGTAAATGATTGGCTTGATTAATCGTAGTTTGATAACGTTTTGTCATTTGATAGAAAACAAATGTATAGCCCAACTACTACTTACTGTATCTTCCGAACACACACAGAAGTTGTATGAATATCATTGTAGAATTTTCTGTTGTCTGATGTGGGGATTTAGAGTCAAGCAAGATTTGATGTTGATACATTGTATGTGGATTGCTGCTGTTGATAAATTCACTTTAGTGATCTCGACAAGAGGAGGAGAAATTAAAACACGATTGGGTTTGTTAGGAAATTTTACCGTGTACACAGGATGAGAGGGGACCGGAAAGGGTATAATATGTCTGTTCACAAAGGGGAATGCGTGACTCACGTTGTGATCAAGTGTAACGTAGACAGGGGGGGGGGGGGGGCATTCAAATTTTTGGCGGGCTTGTTTTCACATTTTTCTGTAAATTTGGGATTCGCTAGTTACAACCGAAAAGGGTTGCTGCTTCTTCGTTAGTATGGAAAAATGGAAAATCAAAAGGCATTTTAGCGATTCAATGCCAGAAACTATAACTTTGCAGCTACGGTAATGACTTGTGGCTACTAGTGCTACGCACTGTTATTTTGTCGGCTCTAATTGGTTGATCAGATCAGATCAGCCGTGTAAATATGGACCATTCCAATGATGTATGAAGGGAGATATAGTAGATGCCAGTGTAAAATATAACGGTAACTACGTAAGTATCATCGTTTACAATACAGCAATGCAGCACATCCATAGTGGATAGTGTTCTTAGTTTTGCCTTGCTTTCCAACTTACCTTAACCTTGTCACACCCGTCAATCACTTACTGAAACTGCCCAAAGTGTACAAGGTCATGAAACTGCTAATGAAACACATCTGGTGAGTCTGCATGGGGTTGATAAAGCAGAGTAACAACACTTGTAAATCATGCGTGCCATCGTATCAGTCGGGCTTGAAAATGCGCCATCGACAATATTTGGGGTATCCCAGGGATGGAGGTAAACTGTAATCGAAACGTTTGATGGAAAAACTAGAAGACAATTTGAGCAGTTGGCCTTGCTAATTGCTATTTACGATAGGGATCGTGATGTTTGCAGTTAGGCGTTTTTATTGAGATTTTGTTTGTTCCAGTTGTGGTGAATGTTCCCATTTCCTAACAATGCTCCATGACAATCTCTGCACCTGTTGAGATTTGTCTCCTTCTTGTGCTTACTTGAAAGTCCAAAGACAAACACAAGCACGCGTTGGTTGTATGTCGGTGGACTTCCTTCCATTTGTCGGGCCTCTGATAACAGTATGCTTTGATTACAATCACATAGTCATTCTAATCACTAGCGAACAAGGATTGTGGGGACAACCAGATGGCTGGCGATGTTTTTATGTTGGTTTGTATTTTTTGTGAATGAACAGTGTCTCTGTAGTAAACCTCCATTCACGAATCATAAAGAGTTTCAAATCATTGATTGTGCAAAGTAAAGTCAAGCGTGCTCGAACTTGTAACAGAATCAATCGCTATTCATTATGGATTCCCACGCTCATTGATTAGGGTTAATACCCGTACAACCAAACAAGTAAACTACTACCACTGTCGGTCGCTTCATTTATTTTTTCAGAGTATTTTGTGTTACATTTGGCATGTAGAGTATTCAGTGTCGTGTTAGAGTACGGTCTCAGAATGGCATGGGGTCTAAAGAAGTTTTTTAATTGCCAGCCAGTATACCATCGGTACTTTTGTAGTGATGGACGATTTGTGCCACCTAGATGTAAACGTCCTCCGAATAGTTGAAATAGTTCCAACAACGATTAATTATCGAAACATCGCGTGACCTCAATGTTACACTCCTTTCTATATTATCCCTTTATTTCTAACTACTTACAGTTTTTACATGGGTGTAATAGCCAGTTCCCCTCCTTCCACAACTTTGAGCATTACATCATCAACAAATTTTTGAGAAAACATCTTATATAGAGAACTGAACAGGCATAATATGTGCGATAAGTTCTTCTGTCCACCAACTTTGGAGCCATGATGTGTTTGGTTGCCCTATAACGAGGAACTTTCATGCCGTTCACTTCCTTCCCGATCTCTGCTAATTTATTAACTCGGGCAGCCGTTTTTGTAATGATTTTATGCGTGAGCAATTCAATTACATTTTTTAAAAATTTCCATTCTGATTTTACTTATCAAACTATAACGGCCTAAATCACACTAAGTTTCTTAGTTAAATCATTTTCATCAGCCAGTCTTTTATGATATCCACCTTTCCTCACAAATACCCCATCTTTTTCTTCTGAACCTATATTCTATGAAGTGTAATTCCTCTTACATGAAGATTATCTAAACTGTTGCTATATCTGACGACCATACCTTTGATAAGTTTAGATCTTAAGTTAAGTTTTTTTATCCTTGGTCTAAGGAGCACATCCCACCGTCTATGCCTCCATCCAAGTTCTGGTTGAGCCCCTTTAATCAAGAGTTGTAAGGTCTAATTCTGCGCCGGAAGGGAGCATAAGGAGAGCCATCTTCGCCAGCGTCTTCTATATCCCCTTGCCGATCCATCGATAATGGTATCGAAAGGTTCTGGTATAGTACATTAGCACAATGTTGAAACGTTATGTAACAAATCACATTGCTTTCGGTCATGTGGAATTGCTTGCTGTACATGAAACAACGGATTATTCTAAAGTCATACATTGATTTACCTAGCGATATAATTAACAACTCGATAGCAGAGGACATTGGGTATTTCGGACACTGTTTTATATTCAGATATTTCTGTG
>JAAAKL020012655.1:0-12912 GCA_010016065.2 Carybdea cf. marsupialis auct. non (Linnaeus, 1758)
ATGACAAATAAATGCATTTTCTGCTCGAATGCAGGCTCCTAAAGTGGTCATGTAAAATAAGGAGCTCTTTTCCCCCGTTCCTCTTCAAAAAGCTTCCCTTTACAAGATTTCCAAACATTTGCCGTTACTTACATCAAGCAGTTAAATGGTTTAAGTTAGCTTCATCAAAGACGATAAAAAAAGTCACTATATGGTACGAACAGCTTTAGGACAGTCCAAGGTGTAACAAAGAAATAAATGAAACATTGAAGTAAGTAATTTTTGAACTTTGAAGCAGTCAACAAGAACGAAAGGAACCAAGACGTCTTTATCAGCAATTAGAAATTCCATTGCATTACAGGAAAACATGTGACCACAGTTTGTGATATTTGTTGTACGCGGTTTTTCAAACCCAAAATACTTCAAGCACATGTTTACAAAAAGCGAATACCTCTTTTTGCTATTCGGCTTACAATAAAATCACTAATTACTGTACAGCTCATTAATGAGGCACTATTTCATCAGTTATGCTTTATCTAATGAGAACACAGTTTTCTTTTCTTATGTAAACTTCAACGTCACAAATTAAAACCTACTGAGAACGAGTAATAACGTCAAATCAACTCCTTTAGTAGCTTCACAAATAATATGACCCTAAGAATAAGTCATCCTTACTAACCCAAGACAAAATGACATCGGCAAGTGTAAAACGTATTCTATAATGTGCATATTTTGATGAAAATTTGATCCATGCCAATGATTTTTTGTCATACTTCTTTTACCTTGCAATTTTATTCAACTACATTTAAGCGTTTCCTTTCTTTTATTGTAACACGCATGCACAAAGTTACTCTTCGAAAGTTCAACGTACACGAACCAAAGTGAGAATAGCAGCATCGAGGCAAATGTCATCGTGTGGCAAAAATTCAAGTTTATTACAAGAAGCTTAGAAAAACAGAGAGTTGAAAGTAAGGGGCTGTAAAAATTAGTAATAAGCTTGAGTATCCACTAACGAGTGTAATGGTGTTCTTTACTACACTTTACAGTTAAACTGAAGAATCATAGCACAGACATTATTTCAATGGACCATTTGACTGGAAAGCAGATGTTTTCAATGTAGAAGGAGAGCAAAATGAATTGAAAATCGCTCTTCAGCAACCAATTAAGTGGTAATTATAAAGTAATTGCCCATGTAACTCGTTAAAACTAAACGTAAAGCATGCCAAGTTCATCAACAAGCCGCACTACTTACCTATAATTATTAAGAGTCCGACAATAATGAGAAATGCAAATATCATCTTCAGCTAAAGAAAAAAATCATAACAAAACTAATACATAAACTGACAAGGGCACTCGTGAAACTATTTACTTAAAAAGAGAATGTCTTAAAACGGCAAAAATGTTAAAATATGTCGGCAAAGTGAAACGAAATGCAGCGCGCGTATAAAAAGTCAACAGAAAGAAATAATGGAGGCAATTCCTTTATGACTGAATCGAGGACCACAGAAAAGCGTTAAAATAATATGAAACATAGCATCAGTTCTTACATTACGGACCACTGAGCACTGAGAATCTCATTCCTAAATCAGATACATAGAAACTTACTTTACAAAGTATTGATAGAATGAGGCGGCTTCGAAAACCGGTTGATAGAAGGACCAAAGCTCGTGCCATATAGGTATCCGATTAGCTTGTATTCAAGCCCGAACATTTTCTGTTATCTCGTTCCTGACAGTTCAATCACCCCGTTTTGATTACGTTTCAACGACTATAAATCACAATTCCTTACTTTTGTTAAAAAATTTGCGGGGGGAAAAATTCACGTCTGCCAAAGGTTCAGCAGTTTCTAGAAAGTGAACAGAATGGTGTAAGTCCCCGGCAATTTCCCTTACTGATACTGGTGAAACCGAAAATTGTTACAGGCGGAAGCAGGCAACATAGAATGAACGTGTTTAAAGTAACGGTCACAATGGGCGCGAGGTCCCATATTGAATGTTTGACAGTACGAACAAAGGTTCGGTCTTTTCACTCCGCGGACTTTCACTTGGCTGCCAGAGGTGACTCTGTGTTGTGGTAATTCTCAATTTTAGCTTTGAAGCGAGGTAGTGCTGCGAATTTTGACCTAACCTTTTCTTTGAAAGTTATTCCTAATTGTAAATTTCAGCCTTTCATATACTTTGCTTCTATCGTTCTATCGGATTTTAAAGAATATTATTGTACACGTAAATATTCTAATACCTTTATAAATGGGTGCATATGTCTTATTGTTTCTATTCTTGTCAGACTGTACAGTGAACCGAAGTAAAACTGTTTGTTTCGAAAGCTAGTGAACGAAACCCGTTGTCGTCGCTTTTTAGTCCTTTACACGTATACCTATATTGGCGTTATATGAAGGATTTCTTCCAGATGGGGCGGAGAAACATTGATGCCAAGGGAGGAACAGGTGACAAATAGAGGGGACTAAACATAGAGAACGCCATGGCTTGGGTACAGTGGTCTCCCTGTGGTGAAAACAATTTAAAGCGAGTCCAAACCGTAGGATAGTCTGGAACATTGCCTGAACGTGATGTAACCAGTGAAAGTCTGAACCTACAATCCGAACGAACCTACAGAATGAATGCGTGATAGAATAGCAAACATCATAAATGTCTTCATACTTACTTTGCAACTCTGCCACCATAGCTTTTGCTTTAACTTCGTGGAACCAGCACGAAAGTTGAATGCGCTCATCTCAAAACTCTCTAGAATGCAATCAATATGGCATATGAGGTACAGTGCGAACCATCAGAAAGTCCAAAAGCGAGGAGGTTAACGTGAGCTGTAACCGAGAAGCAAATTATTTTAATTTCTTCACAAAAATAACCAAGAAATCCTATTGTCTGAACGAAGATCTTGCACATTTGGGTAGTAATTGATTTAGGTTTGGTCGAAGATCTCGTTGGTACTAGGATGATGGTTTCAAGTCTAACTGGTAAGAGCTCAAGACTATAATCGTATTGAAGGCAATACAACCTCTTCGACATCTGATGTAGGCCTTTGAGTAAGAGACATTTTCATGCCGGACGTATACTAAGGTTGGATTTGACGCTGAAACTTCAAAGCCACAATTATTTTACAATAAATTTCACAGAGCATGTCTGGGGGCTCAAGCTGGAGACATTCCTATATTTACCGATACACTATTGTCGAGTAGTAAACGATAACACGTCAAAGGAGGTTTATGACTTTTATTTGGACATTGTGTTATCTAATAAAGACCTTGTGAGGTCTATTGAAAAGATCACTATTCTAGTCTTTTATACACCTGGATTGAAACTGACAATATTGTCAATGATCTAATCACGTTGTCCAAAAATTTTTTTCTGGTCCTCACTTCTCTTGTCTTCTTCAGGTGGATTTGCACTTGAAAAACCCGTTAAGCGGATCGACATGAAACAAGTATGAAAACGAGAACGTGACAGCAACGTGTTGTCTTTTTAGTCATTGGCATGAAACTTATGATGTCAATGACTAAAAAGACAATGAAATGTCCCTAGCAAGAGCAGTGGAAAACCACGTATGCTTCTGTTGTTAAAATGAAGGCAGGAATGTGTTTGGAACAGGGACGGTCCACTAGAAGTAGCAACTATATTTTACGATCTAATAGTTATAAAACCTAACCCTACTTGGTGGGAGAAAATGTTTCGCCGCTGAGAGGAAGGAATATCCTCTACGTTACCAAGAGACTCCCGGTAAATTTTGGCTCTTGTCAGGCCTGACATTACTACGATCCTTCACTTAAAGCATTGCAAACGACTTTTGACTGTGGAAAAACAGAGCAGGTCATTAAAACAGTACATATTTGAAAGGAAGTCTCGGCTTGTTTCCTCTAGAAAATATCTGTCTATTACTAATACTATGAGTTCATAAATGTTCACCAAATGTTAGAAAAGTAAATCGCATGTAACCATGATTTAAATGATAACGGTTCCCTATGAGTCTATTGTCTTATTCGCTATAAATAAGAACGTAAGTGGAGAACAAGTGAGGATTATTCAAAGAATCATTCATGGAGTCACTGGTTGAGAATCTTGAAAATCTAGTAACACGCAGAGAACTCTGATCATATGGACAATCGTAATCTTTGAAAAGATTGGAATATCGAATTACATTAAAAAGAAATTATATCTCTTCCTTATCTACCTTTTGTTATTGATAAGAATACGTGCTAGAACAAGCCTTCAGTAAAGGTTTAGTCTATTTGAAGATTAGCCACCAAAAATTTCGCTACACCAAATTAACTATTGTTTGAATCGTCGTCTGTCGAGTTCAATTGGACACCATCTAAACCTTGTCTACCTTTCAAGGATTTGTAATAGCTCTTCAATATTTCCTGGCTGAGCAATACTCGACACCCGCATAAACTGCAATACCTGTTAAACATACCATATAAAAGTTTTGATTCAAATATCACTAGCATACCCCAATATCAGAAATATTGCACAAAATCGCTGACCCACTTTACCTCCACTTATGAATGTGAGATTTACTTTCTTCTCTTCTTGGACTTCCAGTGGTCTGAAACAGACTTACTTTAGCTCTCCATAATATCGGGATTAAACTATCAAAATCACAGCCGAACATTGAAGAAAATTTAAAAGTAAAGCAAATATGCATCAAAACATTACATTATTCTGTAGAGACAACTTTTTCTCTTCAAGTACTTAATATTTATTCAACATTTCATTGTTATGAAATAGTAAATTGTTCTCAATTTTGGAAGATAACGCGAGTGATCTAAATATAGTAAGGGGTCGCCAGCTTCCAAGTTTTAAATAGCTCGAGAACCGCTGTTCCATAGCAAGTTTGGGAACCGCTGTTCCATAGCAAGTTTGAGAACCGCTGTTCCATAGCAAGTTTGGGAACCGCTGTGCCATAGCAAGTTTGGGAACCGCTGTGCCATAGCAAGTTTGGGAACCGCTGTTCCATAGCAAGTTCAAGGACTGGTGCCCTAGCCAATCAGATTTGTTTATTAGCATTGTTTGTAATAATGACACATACACCTAACGTTTAGCAAATTTCATAATGAATTTTGTCCATAAGAAACACTCATCAGCGTCGGAAAGTACGAACCCTTACGCCCTAAGCAGGCTACTTCAATATATTCCGAACCAGAAGACTTACAAAGCACTAAAGCAAAACTAGATGAAGGAATCCCTGACTGCCAAAAGACAATGAGATCCAGCCTGAAGCTTCCTTTCTTGCAAAAAATCCTATATCAACAAGTCAATTAAAGTGTTGGTCATGCCGTGGGCTGATAAACTCATTTCACCAAACGTTAACTCCTAGCGAATACAGACCATGTAGTTTTTAACGCAATGTCAAAAGCTAGTGTAGACAAGCCGGGGAAAAGTAGACTCACTAAACTTTAACATTATTGATTTAAATTAGTCTGTGGCACAAGGTAGAGAAATGCACTCTGTCTGATGTTAAAAGTTATCCTCATCATGTCAAAACATCAATAACATTGCCAAGTACCTTTACGACAAGTCACAGCTCTACATCGTGAGTGAAGGAGATCTAACATTAGGTTTTACTTAACGGTGTATAATCCCAATATTTTAAGCCTTCTAAAAATACATAACAATTAACTTTCCCTGCTGTCACCTGTTACAAAACAAGAACTACAAGTACGATACAGACTCGTGTGAACATACGGTCGTACTCTTCACTTACCATAGTGATAATAACCAGTCAATGGTAGGTAAACTTCAACATATTCGTATCATCGACAAAATCCCCTGAGGGAATGATAAATGTTGAGATAAACTGTTCGTATCCTTGGCAGTGTGTGGGTAGTAGATATGCTAGGTATCATCAGCAATCACAGATTATCCACATCTCGTAAGCCTTATCTTTTCCCTAGTTTTTTGTGGAAAGCTTATCACATTAATTCCAAAACAGATGCAGTAAAACTCTAGTAAACTTACGCTTCTCACAATCTGACTTGGCACACTTCATTTGAAGTAAAGGCTTAAACTTCATCAGGTCCTTGTATACTTTCTTTTCACAATATCCTTCCGTCGACCACGGACAAATCAGTAGCAGTTTTGACAGGTGCAGGGCCCTGGACCGAAAAAGTTGGTAGGGCCCAATGGCGTCATGCATAGCAAAGAAGTTCAGAGATGACCGTACTGCGGAAGTTCCAGAGACACTGTATTCCCTCGAGCGGGTATAGTTTGAGGCTTTTACTTACTTCCATGAGACTGATATGGGCAGTTTGACACATACATTGATCTCAGCATTGATGAGCGGGGCCCCATACAGGTGTGGGGCCTCAGGCCATGGCCCTGTTGGCCTCCCCCTAAAACCGCCACTGTGCCCAATGCACTCTGTTCTATAGTGAACAGTGACATATGCAGTTCCTCTATGACCTGTTCTGACCAGCACTCTAGCAGTCTCTCCTTTGTTCGTTTGCTGTCGAAATGTTCCTCCTACGTTCGGAAAACAGAACGGGCTTCCACTCCTCTAAAGGCATACCAAAGCCGGTTGTGTTGATTTTCGTAGAGGAAACTGAGATAATCTCTTTTCACTCCTATTCTAGTTTGGATATCTGTGATTTCACAACTTCCTATGTGGGGTTTCCCAATTGTGACACTGAGACACTCTATTGAAATTGAGTTCTATTTTTCCTCTTCACGTTTTCATGTTTCTAAAGCATTTACTGCAATGGATACACGGTCTGTCTTCTCTCACACATTTTTAGCAACGTCTGTTATGTATATTTGAGCCAAGAAAAATGAAATTTCCTACATCTTCAATGCTTTCTCTCAAGCTTCAGTTGTAGCATATTTACACTTGACAGCACTGACTTTTCCCTACCCCTTCTCTCCTTCTCTTCTATCGTGCCTTTCAAATTATAGAGTGGATAGTTGTTGGTTCCTACATGTCGAATTCACGAAAATAGTTGAGAAGACAAGGCACCAGAGCACATCCTTTCTTCATGTGCACCGTCACTTAAAACCTAATGTTAGATCTCCTTCACTCATGATAGTACTTGGCAATTCTATTGAAGTTTTGACACGATGAGGAAAACTCTTAATATCAGCCAGAGTGCATTTCTCTACATTGTGCCACAAACTAATTTAAAGCAATAATAGTAAAGTTCAGCGTATCTACGATTCCCTAGCTTGTCTATACTAGCTTTTGTGACTTTAGAGGAAATAAAATCAAGGCCTGGTGCCTTATTGTCCTTCGTTTTATTGAATGACATTCGAATTTCCCTTCGCTGGTTCCTTCTTTCGTGACTATTAGTTTCAAACTGAGTCATTTCAAAACTAGATATAACATTCTCGTCATACAGAAACGTGGTGTTTTGGTGATCTTCCAAATGTTCCTTCCACTGTTCTTGAATTTTATCAAAGTGGAAATGCTTCCTTCCACTCAAAAATTTAATGATCATCAAATTTCCACTTCCCTAACTGTCTTGAATTAACTATGGCTATCATCCTCTCTAAATAGCTCTTCTTTCTTATCCATAGTTTATTTTTCTTACCAATTCCTTTTAAGTCGTCTGTTGAGATCTCCGTATGATTCCCTGACTTTTGTTTCGGCTTATAGTCAGCTTTTGCTTTCAAGCCTCCTTTTTCAAAACATAAATCTGCTTTTTTTTGAGATATTCCCTTTACAAGATTCCTTCTCCTTAGCCCTACCACTTCCTGTGTAACTTCATTTGTGATCCATTTACAATTGTTGCAAAAGTCTCCATTCACATTTATTTGTGGCTCAATCTCCATTTAATTGTGTCTTTGAATATTTGCATATCCCTTGTCATTCATTTTTCCAACATTTTATCATTTAACTAGTTTTCATTCAGCCCTTTTTGTATTGAAGGCAGTCAAAGAAATTTCTGTTAGGGAGAGGATCTCTGCAGCATAGTCCACGTGGGAAGAAGCTTCAAACCTTTTCAACCGATAAGAACATCCCACTAGTCACACGAGGGCATGTGTATGATGCCTGTATTAGATCAGTACCACTTAAAGTATGTTATTGTCAGTGTTCACCAAATCTCAGTTGGTGGAACAATACCAAATGACACTGTTGGTCTAAGCTTCAAACGTTAGTGCAGAGATGACATTTTATCCCCTTTGCTCTTGTATATCATTAAAGAGAAAAATTGGGAAATGAAAACACTGTTAATTTGCCATCTTCTTCTTATTACATAGTGGATTTCAATTGTAATATTCCTTTGCAATAGTTTCTAAGTGAGAAAGAGATGGGGCACTTTGAAAGAGCCCTGGTAGCCAATGACAATACATCAAAGCAATGATTCCGAAGACTGTGTATAATTAAAAACTGTGATGTTCACCCATTACAATCAGCCTTCTCCTATACCTGGATTGCATCAAAATGTCAAAGGTTCACTGAATTTACCTGCCTCTGGGTAATCAATGATACAGTCTTCTAACTCTTGCAGAAACATGCTTGTAAAACTATTTTAAGGCTGCTATTGAATTGAAATCGGTTGTCAAGTTGAGTGGAGTTAAACTTTTATGACTGTTACTGCTCTCTTGACCTGTAAAACTGTAACACTTGTCACCAACTTCATGCCACCATTGATTACTCAAAATTGTTTCAGAGTAATTACTTTGGGCTATTCACAAAAAGAGAAAGCAAATACAGTATCTTAATCAAAGAGACTGTGCTGAGGACAGTAGGTAAACATAGATGACCATCACTGATCATGAAAAAAAACACTAATGGCTGCTATAACCAGGGCAAGTCAATAGCTACCTAATGATTTTACAGAAAGTAAAGTTCAGATTTTGCTTCCTAATTTTACCTAAAACTACCACAATCATGATAACGCTACTGTCGAACCAACATAATGATACAACCCATGAACAAGCGGCATGTGCTATGGAGTAGACATGTTAGTAGTCTACAAGGTAAGCATCAATTACAATTCTCCTGTCAATAAAGAGGTTCATTGCACCTCGGATCCATACCTGACTTGGCCTCTAAATCTTCTAATTTATCACCTCTGTCTAAGACTTTTCCAATATTTGATCTCATAACATCCATAGCACTTTCTAGTTCTGCCTTCACCTTACTAACAGGGTTACTTTTCTTTTGGTGATAGCCACTCCTTGATAATCCATTTGGACGCATATCATACCTGAAGGAAATAAAATGTTTAATGCATTTTAATTAAGTAATACTTGTGGATGACATCCAACAAGGTTTTGCAATTTTTTGCTGTGAATGTAGAAAATATTTCTGAATAATTTATAATAAAGGAGAGGATTGTAATATCCTGTTGAAAACCATACCACTACTTGTGTTTAGCACCATTCAAAAAGTATGTTTGCTCATTTTTGACCATTTTTCATTTTGCCCGCCTCATGTTTGTCTATATTTGTTTTGACCAGACCTCCTGACCTTACAAACGTTTGCTTTCACCTTGACTACACCCCATCCCCACCCCCTCAGAATCTATTAAAAATTGTGTCAATGAAGGGACAACCCTTTTGATTTATAGCAAGGTTATGCAAATCAGTTTCATTCATCTTTTCTACCTTGTTTTCATTCCCATTCATCAACACAGCACGGGCAAACAATATCACAACATATAGACAAAGATGTGAAATTCAGTAGCAAATTACAAATCTGAATGTATCTCTTGTTCAAGTGATCAAATTTGAGTATTATCTCACTGCTTATCCCAACATTTTACAAGGAAAGAAACAACTGAGTTTTTGGCATTTTCAGCACCAGTTGTGAAAGGGAAAATGGTTGTTATTTGTTTGATAGTGAACTCCAAGGTCTGGATGCTGACAATATCGACAATGATTTGTATCATTGCACAGAAAATAATACTGTAATGAAGTATACACAAATGGAGAGCCAATTTGTCAGCTAATTGGGTATAAAAACGATGAATAACCTTACTTCATTTCTTGTCAGGCACATACAGATAATTGTTGAAATGAGTAACTTTAATAGCATCATCACCATTGAAAATGAACAAGGGATATAGTTATGTACAGTAGTGGGGCAAAAAAACAAATGGATTTGCATTGATAAAAAAAACCTTACAGACTTGAACTTCAAGAATAGTATTTTAGTCATAAATAGATGTTTGCAGACATCAATGTTGACATTTTCCTTAAAGGTAGTGGTAATATCCAAGACATGACTTACTATTTTCAGGTAACAAATGAAAATAAAAAATGCAAATACAAATTTTCTTCCCTTCTTCTTACCCCTTCCTCCCATAAAAATGTTTGTTTTTGTTTGCTTTCCTGGCCCCCCTCCCCCTCCCCCTCCTCCCAGAACATACTTTTTGAATTGTCCCTTATTGAAAGTCTTCTTTCTTAAAACAAATGCAGCATTTTAATAGCTGTAACATTAGTGTGCAGGATAACTAACATGGCATCAATCAATATATAGATAACAGTGACCTGTAATAATACTTACAATTCTTCATCACTATCTGACTCACCAGCTGCAAGCAATGGTACCTGTGAGTAAAACATATCAAATATTAAAAGGAATACAATGCACTAACAACTGATATAACCAAGTCAGCTACTTACACTCTCATAGACCAAACAACAACAACATATGGAAGATGCAACTCAATTTTACAGGAAAATGTAATAAGAAAGAAGTTTCTCCAAAGTTGGAAAGTAAAATAAATGCAAAAGTGGACAAAACTATGTGGCAAAAAGACTGGACATAAATACACAAATGATGACCCATCATGTACTAGATGCATGGCATATCATATCTCTTCTGATTAACACTACAATGCAAATAAAATGTATCGGTGACAATGACTTCTATGATCAGAGAATTTGGCTCAATGGAGAGCCTCTACTTGAAAACTGAATAAAAGAAAAAAACTGTATAAGTTTCAAACAACAGAGTGACTTCTGTTGAACAAAAAAAGCTAATCCCTCCTCTCTTGAGTTATCACAAATTTCAACAAGAATAAGAAAATAGGTAATGTGCTGCTAATTTGAGGATGGCATTCATCAAATACTTGTATGTTTAATACTTTAATGGAGCAGTACTAGAGGGATGTGCAGACAAGAGGAAAGTGCTTCTTGGAAGTAATCCAGTACACATCTAGAAGCTATCAAAGTCAGAAAATAGCCAACGGACAAGGGACTGTGGATTGTGGGTGCATGAAGTCAGTATATAATAATTTTCTTTTTGAAGTAGTGAATTCATTATAATAATACTTAAAAGCTTCCAGGTCACATGTCTGATACTCCTCAGAGTGCTATTGTATAATATTCTGATGATTTTCTACTCTAAGGAGTGTCAGACAAAGGAAGCATTTAAGCACTATTGAAACGAATTTGCTACTTCATGTGGTTTTGTTGTTCTGCAACATCAACAAATGTTTTGAATTCTGTTCTTCCAATAAGAGGAGTTGTCTTTTGAAACAATAAAAATCCTATGAGACATAAATATCATAATAATACTGGCAATATAATTTTTTGTGTATTGTTTCACCGTTAAATCAAGTGGATCAGCTGCAAGGTGAAGGGTATGATAATAGCACAAACCCATTTAAGCCTTTGTTTCTAAAATTTGATATTACATCACTCAAAATCTGAAAAAAATTGGGCAAAAATTAACTTCAAAACAAAGCAATTGTCCACAGTGTCAGTCATGTTATCTTCTTGTGTGTTGAATATCCTTTAAGATCCAAAGTTTCATAGCCATGGTTCACAAACACTGCTGCTACGGTAAGTGTCTGAGTGATTTAAGACTTTGATCGGGATTAAATGAAAAACGGGTTTTTTCATCGCTTTTCCCAAGCCAGGCAGAAATCAACAGAAATAGCAGTGCTGGGTTAGAGCTTATTCTCATGAGGGCTATATGGAGCTGAGCGACAACCAACACACCTATATTTGCAGCCTGCATTTTGCTGGAGGAAAAGAGCCAACTCAGAATTATCCTTACTGTACCCATCAAATTTTGTGGTTGCTCAGAAAAGTCTGTTGGCAGTTACTTTATTTTTATTGTAGAGCTTCTTCAGTAGTGGTATCTTATTGAAACTCACTATAGTCGATCTGCCAATGTGTGTGCTTGTGTGATTTGCTGCCAAGATTACAACCTGCATCCGTGTACATTATGATACATTTACTATGCAGAGAATCCTTATCTCTGTTATTTGTTCATCAATACATTACTTGTTTCACTCTTGCCCTTTACTACTCTGGTATTGTGTTGCAATGAAGGATTTGCTCTGCTTCTGAATGCCATTAATTCATATTAAACTCAGTAACCAAGAGATACCTAATATTGTTGTGGGGCTGAAACGCTCACCACAGCCTTAATTTTCTCCTGTCTTTTCAATTTCAAGTGAAAGATTCCCCAAAAGAAGGTGGTCGCCTACAGAGCAGTCTCAACCTCCAACAAGAAATAAGAAGCTCAAGATAGCTGCTAGCTCATCCATCTGGGTTTCTGTGAGTGTGGACACTCCTTCTGGCAGTTTGACAGCAGAAGGCAATGCAGGTTTCATAAGTAAGAAGTCGAGACATCCAAAAGGCATGCAGACTGTATCTACCAGCAAACAAAAGAGCTAGCACAACAGCTTCAACCTTACCTGGTCAAATCGCCTCTGGCATTGCATCATCACTAATGTGATGTCACACAACAATAAATGGGTTGGTGCTATTGATAGGTTAGGTTGTGACTTTTCTTGCAAATTGTGAAATTTAGTACATCTTGGACAGCTATTAAGTACAAATGTCTTCAATTGTATAACTTCCCGAGGCCCACTTACATATATCAATACTAGTAATCAGTGAATACATGTGTTCTCCAGAGAAACAACATTGTTTATGCCATTGACCTCTCACACCAAACACACTGACTCAAGTGAGGTCCAAAAGCATTTACTGATAAGAGGACGCAACTCTGACACCTAACATA
>JAAAKL020012656.1:0-12912 GCA_010016065.2 Carybdea cf. marsupialis auct. non (Linnaeus, 1758)
GGGAGAATCAAACCCCTACCTTTTCCGTTGCGACTCAGATACGCTGTCATTACACGGCTGATTTTTATGTAAAGTGCTTATTCAACCTCTTCTCATAGCTGTTTGTTTGTGTTCCGTTAAGGAAGTATGTAAAATAACAAAACTGAATTTATTTAATCTATTTCAGTCAAGTTGTGAAGTAAAGAGGCATATTGGATCCGATTCAGCTACTTGCCGCCTTATTTTCACTGAAGTATCCCTATTACAAATCACAGTAATCTCTGCTCAAAAACCCTTCAAAGTTGAAAGCATGACTCTTGATTGCGGCATCGTTTTCATTAACTAACCTGATTTTAGTGGTGCGAATTTAGTTCCTGGCGTCGTTAGTTGTGGTAGAATAAGAGTTTGTTGCTCGCTAAGTGCTGTGTGTTGTGTATTGAGAAGTAAGTTGTTGTCACCAATTAACTTAACTTGATAGTCACATAGGTAATCTGGGACGAGAAGTTTCACCTTAACATCCATTTTATTGGCAGTTGATGTAAGCAAAGCTTTGAAACTAACATGTAAGTAATCAAGCTGCTAATGTTGTGCTAAAATTGATAAACGAACATAAGATTTATATGTTAATTTTGATGACAATCACGATTTTCCACGTTTCTATGTCGTCTTAATGCCATTTCCAGGAAGAAAGTAGTTCAAAATTGCGCCCTCGAATATACTTCAAGGAACGCAACAACTTTCTTCCACAAATACTTCTGCTGATATAGAGACCATTTTGCGTTTTATGGAGTCGCTTGTATTCACGTATGTTTAACGTTTCTTTAACCAATCAATCTGCTAGTAAGGCAATGCAACCACATCAGATTTTTCATCACGTCCATCTTTGTATTTTTAGGTGGCTCAGTTACTGCAGGATTAGCAATTTATGATACATTACAGGTAAATGAGCAGATTTATTTCCTTTGGAAAGTCACCCGCTGCGAGCAACAATACTTCAAGAAGTGACCTGTGGATGTGAGTGGTGTACCAACTGGGTAAAATAAATAAAATCTATTTGTATAACGCCCCTTCTATGGGAAGCACATTCAAAGGCATTCTACAAGCGATATTTACCCTGTTGTCACTATAGTCACGTTCTGATTTACTGCAGATTGAGTGTAGACGCACTGCAGACACAAACGGTGCATTCGGGTTGTTTTTGTCCATCACAGCCACATGCCAATTTTACCGCTTGGTACCTTGTAGCACTGAAGAGTTCTTACCTTGCTCAGGGATATTACTGTTGGATCATGACTTGGGCCCCTGGATCTCCAGACTCGTTTTCAATGAGTAAACTGCTCAGCCACTCGAGACCACTGACTCTGTATGAGCTCTCGGTATGTTGAAGAGTGACGTTAAGAAAGAATTTTCAGAACGAGTTTGGATTAGATAAGCATGATCGTGCTTGCCCCGTGATGCCAGTCAGCAACTCCCAAAGTTTGACAATCAAAAGGGAACATAGTTTTATTGTAGCAACTTCTCTTTATCAGAATAACTTGTATTTGGTGTCAGTATGTAAGTATTGAAACTCTTATGTGCTTCTTTACTCCTAGTACATTAGTCCTCCAATCGCGACCTGGTGCGTAGGACAGGCATGCAGCATGGGTTCTCTTCTTTTGACAAGTGGTTCTCCAGGATTGCGATACGCTCTTCCACACTCAAGGATAATGTTACACCAACCTCACGGTGGTGTTTCGGTAAGTGCTAGAATGTTTTGAATCGGTCGTGAAATGTGGAGCGACGGTCATTTTTATCATCAAAGCCTACGGTAAAATCATTACTGATCAAGACTGTGATCAGAGCCACATGTCCTCATATGTGACCCCGAGAACTTTTTTATGCAGTAGGAAGATCTTGCTCATTCGAAGGTAGTGCTTAATCTTGGCTAGGGCTTATTGGCAATGTTGAAAATGGGCACCATCTCTTTGAGGCTTTGTTATTTGGTCTATTTTGAAGTGTGACGTGTTTTCATTGGTGATACTTGTATGAAGTGCTCTTGGTGAAAAAAGTGAGTAGCAACTATTATAGACACAGTGGAGCCTTGCTTGAAGATATGATCATGCTTCTCACGAAGAATAAGAAATCCGATGAAGTCTGTAAGGGTAGTCATTTTAAGCTTAAAGCTTATTTGTTTATAAACATTAGCAGTCTATTATCTTAAAGAATGGACAGATATAATTTTGAGGAAACAATCTTGAGATTCTATATTTATGTGTCTAACAGTAGCACCTTAAATTTACATATTTGATCATGCCGTTAAAACAGTCTAAGAAAGTTTTCAAAGCAGTAGACAATGATTTGATAGTCAGTATTAGAAAACCCATAGTAGAGCGGGTTTTTCCGAAAACGGATTAGAACGAACGATGGCGTCCGTTCTTTTCCCCTCAAACAAAACTCCAACAACGTTAGCCCTGGATTCAAACAAGGAGAGTGATGCTGAGCGTCAAAATCGCTCGTCAAACATTGAAAGCAAAGTGTACTGTTAAGGGGGATTGGGCACATGGTACGCCGAAAGCGCGCTAAAGTGAATGAGATGTTGCACGTGCTATGAATAAGCAGAAGCTCACAAAGTTTTGAAGGGAACCATGCATGTTATACATCAACAACATTGCCAACTTTCAGTCCCTTCCATTGATCTTGTTTTTAAACAAATCAATAGACTCGAGAAAAATTCGAGAAAAAAGGGATTTCGGACCACTGCCTCCTCGCTGGGATCGACGTGATGAATGTTTGGTTGCTATAGTTGCTGCCGCCATGGTGCCAAAAATAGCGACAGATAGTGATACTGTAACGTCGCTGTCGCAAGCAGCGCAGGGTAGAGCACCCGCTGCCAGTACACCAGGTATTTCTTTCACTTTCATTTATTGGAGGAACTGTGATCACTTTCACAGTTCCTCAGTCACTCTTCACACATTACAATATCTCTAATATATATACAATTTACAAGACAATGAACGGACGCTTAATTACAATAAATCAATTTGATAGGCTAAGAATAATCAGGGAGTGGTCAAGAATCGTGAGTTAGTATTTGATTGGAAGTTAGTATTAGGAAAAAGGTTAGCAATCACGGAAGAGGAAATCAAACATACTAAAGAACCACATGAACTACAAACTCTATCATGACAATACCATTAACAAGAACGTAGTATTAAAGGGATTGGTGCAACTGAAAACAGTAGAAATATAAAGGTTTTTCCCGTTGTTGCACAAGAAGATCGTATATGACGAGGTGATGTGACGTGTAATATGTGTGTAATGTGTAATGTGTAATATTTTGCTCAACAACTATTTTTGCAAGTTCCCTCTAAATTTCGCTGCGCAGGGACAAGCTACGGATATCGCTATTCAGGCTCAAGAAATTTTGAAGTTGAAGGCCGTATTAAATGGTATATACGCAAAGCACACGGGCCAGGATGTGAAGACAATAGGTGAGTAATATAGTTCATCAATCAACGGGAAGATCAATGGTATATGGATTTACCAACTTTGTTTCTTAATTTATTTGCCCCGGTAATTTTGTTCGGGCTTACTTGTGGTTAGAAGCGAGCTTAAGTAACTTTCATTGATGGGATCGCAAACCAGCTAGGCAGGCAACGAAATCGCCTTAGAGGAGAGTTCTTTCATTTGTTTTAGATATAGTTTGGAGAAGCTCAATACAGAGTCATGAGCACCGGTAGAGGCATTGCAGACCCTGAAGCAACATGGGAAATCGCTGCTATACAAGAGACGTAGGAGAGGTCTCTGACACGATCCCTGAGGGACACCATAATTTCGATCCAGCCTTTTTCAGAGGTGTTCGTTAATCCGACAATAGTGCCCAGTAGTATGGCTGGGTCACATTTTTATGGAGTCGCGTCACCTTTGTTCGTTCACGGTTCGTCCGCTATCCACACAATCGAGAATCATCCAACGGCATTCTTTTGATGGAGATGGCACTCAGAAAAGCAAATAGGTATCTTGGTGTATGTTTATTGCCTTTATCTTCTTCTAGAACTTTGACTTCTATAATTACTTGCTGCTCATCTTGGCGGCTAAATGATTTCCTTTTCAGGAACTCGATTCTTAGAGTTTAAGTTTCAGTATGTTCAGAGAGTAGGACGGCCTCTTCAGCATGCAAACTTCGCTCGAATAGAACTCCTGGCACGTAAGATATCGTCAAATTGACGTCACAATATTGCTTTAATGTCGGGCATTGTTTTTTTAAAATTCACAACAGGTTTAGGTTGCTGATTTTATTTAGTACCTTAACAAGGCATCTGATTCCCATCGCAAACAACGAAAATCTAAACTGTAACTTCTTAATAAATTTACCGAAACTATTGATAGGTAGTTATGAGAGAACCCGCAATTAACTGAAAGGCTATTTATGAGGCCAAGAAAGAGCGGATATGGCTGTTAGGAATATTAAACGCGATAAAAAAACAGGTTGGTTTCGCTACATAACATCAAACATATGTTTTGATTGGTAACGCAATTGAAACGAGGAAGCAAAACGGACATTGAAAGAGAGGGCTTTTTAACTGCTAGAAAACATGCATTTTACGGAGTCTGAACCCATGGGTTAAGGAGTACCTTATGACTGGGATTGTTAAACAGTTAGATGAAATATGCTGAAACATCCCGTAAGAACCTGCACTCAAGTTTCGTGCACTTAGGCCCGATGAGCTTAGAGAATGAAGTGCGGCACTAGCGAAACTGACGAGAAATAGCCCGAGACCTTCTTGTTGCTCCTATTCCTTGGTTTCGCGTCTGATTTTGGTAGTTCTCCTAATTTTTCCTAAAGTTAAAAAACAGACTTAACAACCGTGTTATTTAGAACATGACAATTATTTTTCAGTATTATTAGGATTTTCGTGGCTGCTCAAAGTGCGCTATGAAATCATCATGCGTTTCTCCCTGCCTGGTGGAATGGGCGGAAGCCACTAATTATCAGATCAATTTACCAGCGTCGCAAAATAACGCACAAGATCCGCAGATCGTAGCTCCTGCTTTCTGCATCACTCGGACTTCTAAGGGTCCCGCCCGCAATGCCGTAGTTGAAAGCCATGCGTCTTCGTAATATATTCTAAGAGCAGTTGGTGGACAATTTTACGCTAAGGTGCCAATTTTCTAATAGTTTTTTCCTACCCCGCAGAGGATGCACTTGAGCGCGACAATTTCATGTCACCTGAAGAAGCAAAGGCATTTGGAGTAGTGGATCATGTGATTTCCGCACCGCCATCATCGCAAACACCATCGGAAAAGAAAGACAGTTAGCCAGAAGTTTCGAAGATTCTAGGATCGTAAATAAGTATAGCAGAAAGGTTCCAGCTCCCGAAATATCGATTTCTGACCAGTAGCGGTTGGATTCACAAAATTATCGTAATGCGTGGTACAACCTGAAGCGGATTCTCTCAACACTCGGCTCGTGTTTTTGATGTAGTGCGTGTTATTCTTGAGCAATTTATCGTAAAAATTAATAGTCATCGACAATAACTCGGATCATTTATTGCCTCTCTGTTGCTTTTATTTTAATAACATCTTTTTTCTTCCGTTTACTGCATTTTAGGCCACATTGTTGCCAGTAGCTATCTACCTATGATCGTTCCACATGCTGCTTTATCATGGTATCCGAACATGTGAACAGGCCGCAGATACCTTATAGCTGTGTGTAGGTCTTTTTTCTGCCGCTTTAAAAGGGTTTTGCTCACGAGAAGGCCGCTGTTACTTTGACTGGGTGTCATGTTCGGTACTATAAATGTGGGAAGCTCGTTTACGCAAAATACCGAGATTATTAAAATCAGTAGGAGTTGCTTTAAAGTTGTACCAGTTTTAGCGAGGATACTTCTAAATTTGTAGCTGAAGATTGGTTTTCATGCGACGATGTTTCGTGACATCTTGTGACATCACTTGGAAGGAACAATCTCCTAAAGTACAATTCCACATATGATACATATGCACACCACATATGATAGACATATGTACCACATAAACTAAATATAAGCACCACATATGATACATATACACACCACACATGATAGACATATGTACCACACATACTAGATATACGCACCACATATGCTAGATATATGCACCACATATGATAGACATATGTACCACATATGCTAGATATAAGCACCACATATGATACATATGCACACCACATATGATAGACATATGTACCACATATGCTAGATATAAGCACCACATATGATACATATACACACCACATATGATAGACATGTACCACATATGCTAGATATACGCACCACATATGATACGTATACACACCACACATGGTAGACATATGTACCACATATGTTAGATATACGCACCACATATGCTAGATACATGCACCACATGATTGATATACGCACCAAGAATGTAAAAAATGTTCAACACTTCATAGAGTTATGTACATTTACTTTCCAACACAAAACATTCTAGTAAAGTGAATGCTGTAGAGAATTCACAGGCTTGGCCAAAACTGCGTTGGATAGTAGGGGCTGAACATCTCTAGCAACAAATAATTTAGTAGGTCATTACGTTCTTCTTTCAACGTATGCCTTCTCTTGCTATAAGGTATGAATATTTTTTCTTTCTGCTGAAAATATACGGGGGCCTGGACGTAAGAGTGCTTTCGACATCAAAATTTAAGAAGCTGACGCCTAATATTTACAATTTTCTGCTAACGACTGCTCTTCGTCCGAAACATTAGCCCTTCGAACGTTTGCATTTACACCTTCTAACTACCCCGACTTCCCACCAGCCCTTGTGCGCGGATGCGATGTATTGGGCCCCTGACCTGAAGCAATTTCAACTAAAAGTATCTCACTCGGACAAGCTATGGGCTCAAACTTCAACTACTCGACAAAGAAGAGAGCAAGAAAAGCATGAGCTGGTACTGGGGACACAAAATATTTTTCTCTTCTTTTAATACTTTCCTTTACTTATTTGCGTCCTATGTGGATTTGAGTTGTTTAAAACTATTTCATTTAAACGAATGTACAAATATTTTATTAAAACCAATTAAAAACTGGTCACGGAACCTACAAAACACAATATCAGAAAGACTTTGAGGATCACGAAGTCAACAGTCATCAAACAGTAGATTTGATTGTTCGCTGCGTTCTGAAAATGTAATGGAGACGTCATCAACTTACGGTTCTCTGCAAAAAGCTGGTACCAAAGCTTAAGATTGTCGCTCTGCTGCTGTCATCAACCGAAGTACAGCTGTATGTAGATGTACGGTTGCTGTCAATATCTCATCCTGTACACAATGAATTGTTCAAGGTCATTTTCAAAATAAGACATTGCATCAACAGCCCACGCTTTCTCTATGCCTATTTATGGCTTGTATCAGTAGCTACGTAAGAAGTGCCCTGTATCATTAGGTACGTGAGTAATTGCCTGTATAAATAGCTCCGTAAGAAGTGGCCTGTATTCATTGCTACGCAAGAAGTGGCCTGTATTCATCGCTACGTAACAAGTGTCCTGTATCCATCGCTACGTAACAAGTGACGTTTATCAACTTACGTAAGAAGTGGCCTATATTAATAGCTACGTAAGAAATGGCCTGTATCAATAGCTACGTAAGAAATGGCCTGTATCAATAGCTACGTAAGAAATGGCCTGTATCAATAGCTACGTTAGAAACCGAAATGAATTATATAAAACGATAGAAAGTGGAAATGAAGACAGTGTAGGTCCAAGTTTGCGTTCTGTTTTAGTCTGCACTTCTTTTTCTTAGCTGGAATTTTCTTCCTTACCTGCACTTCTCTTCCCTAGCTCTATCATTGCAGTATGAAAGAAAATGCCACATTCATGTAAGTGTAACATTTCCTCTCAATTTATCAATTTGGTAGACTTAACACTGTTATGGTGATATAAAATGCTTATTAAAAAAGTGAGCCTGTGGGGATAAAATGTAACATTAATGCAACTAGATGGTCTGGAATTCTTTGGGTGTGACGCTGAGGCGGGTTTTACTACAAGGTAATTACGCTGTTGAAAATATGTCAATACCTAGAAGTGTCATAACTTCCAAAATTGCAATTGTCAGGAATTTTTCTTTCATCATGCTCACAAAAGCGTCTTGTAAAGGTGAAAGTTTCTTGTAAATAATCAGTTGGTATTTTTCTTCCCGTCCTCACTCGCCAATAACGAGGATTGTTTGCAATGCTTATCAAATTTTTAATTCTGCAAAATCAAGAACAATTATAAGATAGGATGCAGAGCATTAGAATATAGACTGATTTATTTTGACTATCGAAACCCACCGCCCTTTAATTTAGTCCGCTGTCCATTCCAGTTTTACAGAAATTTTCTAGCCCTGATTACCTAAAGCTCTAGTTTTATTCGCAACATTAAGGCTGATTTACACGCTAAGATTTGATGAGATGACGCAAAGTTAGTACTGAGTCAAGTGTAGTATTAAAGCAACTGATTTTGTGGTGGTTGACCTCAGAACAACTCGATCCGACATTAGGAGATCTGTTACATTTACTTCCAATTTTCAGAGGGATGTCATGGGCCCATAGGCTGACGTAATTCAGTAAATCTCAGTGATTTCTTGAGCAATCGGAAGTAAAAACCTTGTAAAAGCTAAAACATTTGAAGTGTATTCATCCACAGATACTAAAGGGAGCGTCCAATGAGGTTGGTAACCATTCCGACGAGAACTATATTTGGTCGTATTGACCTGACAGAAACTTCAATTCACAATGAGACTAAACAATATTTGCGCAAATTGACGCTGCCGCAACCTTGGCATACAATTAGAAAATACACCATTACAAGGCCACCTCCAAACTAAACGTTTTTGCCCTCACGTTGGTGGTAAAACTCCGTGTAAAAAACCTCAGTTTTAGGTGTAACTTTTGGAATACCATCTACGTGCCTAGTATTTTGAAACTTGTTAAATCTAAAATTGAAGTGGCGACAAAGGTATCGTATTCTATTGGCTGCAACATTCTGGATTTCATCTTAGTAAGACCGGCTGTGTCTCTTTTATAGGCTTAATCCATAAGCTCGTCTAAAATACTTTTGTTTTCTGAGGATGTATCACTGAAATGCAGCTCTACACACCTTGCATCATCTTTAGTCTCCTGATCGCTTATCCATCTAGCACTCTCCTCGTTCACATTACAATCTAACAGATCTTCCAGTACCGAGTATTCCACCTCATTCGCAATATGGCATGGAGAATGGACAGTAAATTTACCTTCAGAAACATCTCCAAACAACAAATCGTCTAAATCGCCCCAAGGCTGGCCAATCGATTCAAGTTTTTGTTTCGTTCCTGACGGAGACACATCCCCTTCTCCGTGCATAATTTCCTCTCCATTGCTGAAGGCGTTTTCATTAGGTGAAGAAGATTCGTCCCTTTTATCTTTTAGTTTTGCGTTTTTTAATTTTGTGAACATCCCCGTATTTTGAATACTTATACTTTCCCCCGTATCATCATCAGATGACAGAGAATCCGGGTCGCAATTGAACGGCTTTAGGCGATCATCAGTAAAGGTTCTTTGATTACGTAATGTTGAAATAAGAGGCTCGCAACTTGAATCAGAACGTTTTGCAGCTAATTCTTTGCTACTATCGCTCTGTTTATTAGGCAGGGTCTGAAATTTTTTGCTTCCTTTTACATAGGAAGTTGATGTCCTCGTAAACTTTCGCTTCCTGTCTTTTTTGTGCGAAGTTTGCTCTCTGTGCCCAGAGGTTGTAGACTCGCACTTAGCAACAAAAAACGAGTCACCAGAAGAGGTACAAATTCTGTTTCCACTCAAAGAACTACTGCCAGGAAAACCAATGGACACTTCCCTGCCAGACTTCTGTCTATTTGATGATGTATTAAGTGCTCCTTGGGTTTTTCTAACTTCAGTGTCGGTCGTCAGGCCACATGTATTTTTCCACAATCCTTTTAATTGCAAATTGGTGCTTCTTTCATTCTCTAGGAAGATGTCCTGACTTTCTTCACTCTCCTGAGAAAAAACAACATTGTTTCTTATCAAATGGTTCTTAATCACTTTATTTTACGAGCAGACATCACACACTATTCTAAGGCGGCGATTCAAACGGAGCTAAATTTCGTGAGCCTTATCAAACAATCACAAAAGTTAATTTTGCTTGAGTAAAGGGAGCTGAGGGATGAAGGTTTGAAAGCCCAGGCAAGTTTAATGCAGACAGCTAACCAGCATGTTTTCCCTCACAATACGCACCACAAATGGAGCCCAATAAAACAAAACCAGATGATTCCCCACTGAAATATGAATTCTACCATCATTCAGTTGGCACTCGATCAGAGCTTTGAGATTCGTGATGCTACCAATAAGTAAAAGTAGAATTACCACACTGTTGCAAACCTGTACGATTGAATACTTGTGCTTAGATGTGTGCTTAACGATACTTGGATACATCGACTTCATAAGATTCTTCAACATCAGTAAGATTATGAGTTTCCAATCAGAAAATGTTACCTTTTTAACTGAATTCTGTAGTTGCCTTTGATTGAGAATTTCCACAGACAAACTCATTGAGATCGATATTTACATTAACAACTTTTTAACTGAACAACAAAAGCGTATTGAAAAATATCGCATTATCCACCAAAATTTTAACTATACGAAGTCTGCTACTCTCATATTTGGGCACGTTTAAATATCTATTTGTCCAACTTTCTCTCATTCAAACTTTTTTTCGTAGGGACTTTTCATCCACAATAACGCATTAATTGAGAGTTCCATTTGCACAAAAATTATTCGGTTTTGATTTGCATAACTCGCGTTAGTATAAAAAGCCCCAAACTCCATCGTCCTTTTTATTAGAAGATTTACGGTCACTCGTATTTTCAGCTTTCGTGTCAATGGTCGCGCATGAACCTTTCTAGTTTGTATGTTGTTATGTTCTCAAAGAACTAAACAGATTATTACAGTCATGTAACGTATTCCCACGTGATAGTACATGGTGACAAAAAGTAGAAAGACCGTATTTTTACCAAACACCCCAAATAGGAGGTGTATCTGCAAATGTTAACTCCAAAATAAGAAATGTTTCTCTTATCCATAGTCTCATTTTATCCATCGCTATACACTATTTTCCCATTCAAGGGCAGAATTTGTTCTGTTTTGAGCTTATTATCAGCATTAGCATAAAAACCGCATCCTAATCGTTTTCTTCGTTGTAAGAACTAGAGTCACTCGCATTTCTTGCTTATGTGTCAATAAACTTTTCTAGTCTGTATATTCTTACGACTTCACAGAACAGGACAGATCATTACAGTCGTGTGGCGTACTCCGACGTGAAAATAGATACTACGAAAAAAAGGACGACCCAAAATAGGGGATGCATCTGCAAAATCCTTAGTTCCGACATAAACCGTTTTTTTCTCCCCATGTTTCTACCAAAATTACATACGTCCAGATGTTAAAATGCTGTCACATTAGTTAAAAATCGTTTAGTTTTGTCCAGCTGCAATGGTATCACATATCGCATCATATCAATGACACATTGCTATTGTATGAACGGCAAGTAAGAAGCATTTTGTGTAGGTAAAGAAATGGTCTTCACTTTTTCAAACAATTCAATTAAACTAATTTTTGCTATCTTTGTGCTATTATCCTGCAAAATTTCCATAGCAATCCTACTTTTGCCACGAATTTCATAGCAAAGCAACAGCAACGAGAAACCTCTCTTAAAGGGTAGCATTATTTGATTTCAACATTACAAATTCTTTTCATATTTCTCCCTAGCCCAGTTTATCTAGCCCAGTTTATCCACCCTCCGACGCTCTAAACACACTCCACCAGCAAAACCTAACAGACTTCACCATTGAATCCTACCCATTCTTCTGTCTCCTTAATAATTAATTCTGAATAAATGTGACATAGCACCGCCTGTAAACATGAGCCTTGTGTGAACCCTGTGAACAGTCTCGCACTCGAACCACTAGTTCACACTCGACTGATCAAAGTAACAAGTCCCTTACTCCGATTTGAAAACATACCAGAAAAATAGGAAATAAGTCTACGATGGGACACGAACCCGTAACTACTACATTCGTTTCTGCTATACCAATTGAAGTAGATGATCAAAATTGATAAAAAGCTCTGCTTCTGTAGTCGCCAAATTACTTTCCAAAATCTCACCGGTTGACACCACTGATCTCTAAAAAGACTGGATCGAGTTTCCCATTGTTTCCTCCATTAGTTGAAAAAGAGCGGGAAAGTCCGCCATGTTGCGTAACATTGTTTATAAGCTTTGTGTGATTGCCTCGCTTTCAGACGGAAGATGCTCGATCCAGTGGTTTTTAGAGATCAGTGGTTGACACTGACATTCAGATCTACGCCATTTTGGAGACCAGTCTCTCTGCTCAAAGTTGCAAAGTGTTTTTGAGGAGAGATGATTTGAAATGGTAAGTTTGAGGGGATACCAGAGAAATAGAAAAGTATTCTAACTTACCATTTCAAATCCTCTCTTCTCAAAATGTAAGATACTACAACGTTTTTAGCTCCTCCATATTTTCACATTTTGTCAGGGGGGTCAATACTTTCCCCACACTTTACAAACCTCTTCAATATAAGGTATTAGGTTAAGCATGCAATTTTACTTGATAAAGCTAGACTTATACGCTACTGTTAGGGATCTCAAATTTAAAAGTTGCTGCGGGAAGGGTTTCTTAAGGAGGTAATTACGATGTTTTAGCAACATAAGATAACTTTGAAGAGATACTAGAAAATCGAAATAGATAGAAAAGCGTGTCACCAACGGGATACGAACCTGAGGATCATGCATTCGCAGCGTGCGCTCTACCAACTGAGCTACGTAACCACCGTTCATAATACAATCTATTTGTCTAGTCGCCACATTAGTTTCCAATATATCACCGGTTGACATCGACATTCACTTCCACGC
>JAAAKL020012657.1:0-12911 GCA_010016065.2 Carybdea cf. marsupialis auct. non (Linnaeus, 1758)
TCTCCGCATTGCGCAACGCGACGCTTTTCCACTAAGCTACGGTCCCATACCAACGAGAGAGAGAAATTTGGGATGTCTATTGTTTGGATATTGTGTCACTACACTACCTTGTGGCTAAATGGAAACCAGTAATTCAGAAAGAAAGTAACCAAAACCACTAATATTTATGATTTCGGTACTTCATGCCATGTTATTGTTCTGTACCAGACAAAACACTTTTCATATTTATCTAATATTTATCATAGAATCTATGACATGAAATTTTATACCAACAGCGTAGGGGTGAAGAGGTATTTACCAGTCATCAAATTTTGCTATAAATGACCTGCATAAATGCGCATATAATCTGTCAAGACGTTGTAGTTCATTTCAAGTTACTGACGCCTAAAATGAACTCTTAAAGTTTGTACGAGCACATTCATTTCCAAAGACAATAAATACTAACATGAAGCTCCGTAATAACGCAGGCTCAAGTATGATGAAAAAGCATACATGAAATTACAAACTTCTTCTGTCTCCTGGCCTGTGCAACACAGGGGACCATGGCCTCTGACACCTTGACGCTGGTGGAGGAGCTTAAGTCTACTTTCGTAGAGCCTGGGGTTGGTACAGCAACCCTGTAATCTTGCAGTGGCTACGAAGAGAATAATAATACCAAGTTCTGAGGTTAACTGGAGCGATGGCCTAGCAAGCCTGCCTCTAAAGAAACTCAAATTGCTACTGAAACTACAAGTTAAAACAAAAACGAAGGTTACGTCATTGGTGGCAGATAAGGCAAAGAGGAGACTCTTTAATGAATGGCAGTGGACAAAGCCATTTGGAATCCACTACCAGGATGGGCCCTATCTGTTCAGCCAAATCAAAGGCAAACCTGGGCACATGGAATGAGCGAACTCTAAATGAGAACGGAAAACTACGACAAACGATAGGAGAGTTAGGCATCCTCGGTCTGAGAGAGATGAGATGGCAGGATCATGGACAGATCTTATCAGATTAGCATCTGGCCCTGTACTTAGGAAGAAATACTCCTGAGAAAGAAGTTGGCATTATTGTTAGGCCAAGAGCCAAAACGTCCTTAATAAATTGGCAGCCCGTATCTGCCAGGCTGATCTGGGCACGCTTTATATCAGCTCATGCCAAGTGCACTGGAGTCCAAGTCTATGCACCTAAAACGTTGCGGATGACACAATAAGGGATAGTTTCTATGCACAGCTAGAGTCTGTTATAGGTGGGATCCCTCACCACGACATTAAAGTATTAATGAGAGATTTCAATGCGCAAGTTGGGAAATAAAGAGTTGCTGTTGAAGCAGTAGTTGGACCTTTTAGTTCTGGAAAAATCACAAATGAAAAAAAGGGTAAAGGTTGGGGGAATATTGTGGAACAAATGGTCTTAGCCTGAGCAAAACCTTTTTTAACCATATAAAGATACATAAGGGTACATGGGTTTCACTTTGAACAAGATGGATTTTATTTGTGTTACCGAAAGACAGAGAGCTTATGCCGCTGTGACATAACTCATAGACATAAATAAATTAGTCCCGAAGGATAACCTCGATACAAATAAATAAAGGTGATCTACAGAACATTATTAAGATTGCCTTATTAACCACTTTTATTTCACGTCACTATTTAATTATTTTAGTTTCAGACCATTTTCACCTGGCGGTGCTATTGGAGTACAGGTGATTACCGGAAGTGTAACCTAAAACTTGAGATCTTTCGCAAACCCACTACATAGTAATCGTGTTACCTGCTAAATTTTTAAAAGTTGTCAAAAGAAGTCTATCTTTCTTACCAGCAAGGTTTATTATCTAGCAGTTTTTTATTACTATAAAAAGGTCGTAGAATGAGAATAACATATCTATGGCTTCCAATTCCGTGGTTTTACTACCTAATTCGACTTGGTCGGTAACAGAATTTACAAGTCGTCGGGTCACCATGGTTAGACCCGCTATCCATTACATGTATGTGGAACGATTCTGAAAGTACAACTAAGCAGCATAAAAATAGAAATGATGAGTTGTTTTTAAATTTGCGTGGCATAAACGTTATGATATAAAATGCTGTTGAGGGACTCTATTTTGTAACCTATGTCACTGCGGCATAAGCAGTGTATTAGATCCCTATGGTCCAATCAAGTGATCAGGTACCGAAAATTCTATAAAACTAACATGTTTTCTTATAACTATCGTGTTGTGCGTATGTACGCGTATGTGGCACCACAAACATCAATTCTACCTGGCTGGTCCTGGAAGGTCTAGGAAGTTTCATCAAACGGTACGTTATCTCTTTCAATTTAATTCGTCTTTTTATTATTTCGTCTTTATCTATGTACTCTTACAAGTTATATTAATCTTATTGTTAATTTCTTCTTCTTGTTGTAGAATGTTATCGCAAAGATATGTTAAGAGGAAGATGATAAGTGTCCTTCGTGGCTTGTGCATCAGCATTCTGTTTACCGAAACTCTTGTGTTCGTATGTAGGTTACAGGCAACCGCAACCTATGCTCGTAGTTTCTTTCCTAATTAAGCTCAGACAGAACCAGTAGTAACAGATTGGGCAAAAATTAAATACCTAAAACCTTTAATGATCCCGACGTAACAAGCTTTAAAAATTGTGGTTAAAAGTGCACGAAATACCAACAAACTAATGAAAATTCTGAATACTGATATGCAGGGTCCAACGGTTCTTTCTCTAAAGGCATAATCTGGTATGCAGATAATGCATGAGAGGTTACATAAAAAGTCACAGAAAATTGTAAATGAAAAATCATTGGGAAAGATAGACGCTTGATGTTTCTTTCTCCATCTGAAACGATACTAATGTAGGATCAAGCACGAACGTTTTACTAGCTTGATGGAATTTTCCGCTGCGTATCTTAATTATTGAATAAACACGACAAAATATTTCTCTTCTTGAGCTATTTTAGTTCACACAAAACAGTTTTAATTAAAAATTTAGGATACATTCAGTCATAATTATACTTCATTTATTAAGATCTAAGATGCCTTAACCATAAACCCACAACATTCCTGACTTTCTCATTAAGATATTACGAAGCATGTCAGCTTTTGAACTCTATATCAGGGCATATACGTTGTGGTGTGTTCCTATAGTAACTGAGAGCTGAAGGTCAGATTGTCATAAACTTCACTATTCACTAGTTGCAACATTCGTTCCCAATCCTCAACTAGTGGACATCCATATCCAGCTCTACGCAATTCGAAGGCCAGCCTCTCTACGTCATGTGACTTGACAATGGAAGCACTGCCATCTGCCCAATTAATATGTGCAAAGACAATTGAAAGTTGCAAAGTAGTTTCGAGAAGAGAGGAATTAAAATTGCCAAGGCTGAATGGATATAAGCAAAGAGCGAAAAATGTGACGATCTGGATTGCAACCTGCTAAAGAAGCAATCATTGAGCCCCATGATAGCCATAACCAGCTAAAGCGTCGGTTTAAGGTTTGAATCCTAATTGCGAATATTTTTTAAATTTATACCATCTTTCCGTCCTTGCCGGTTTTAATACAATTGTTGTAGGATAAATTGAAGTTGAAGTGTATATTAATAGAGTACCTGCGAAAAGTTGGCATTGTAAAGAGTGACTTTCTTAGATTAGTTTTGTAAGACAGCTCTGTCTGCATAATGCATTTTGGTTGAATACAACAAAAGATAAGCTGTTAAAAAGTCAAAATTTAAAATTCCTGATTAGTACAGATATGATTAAGCCATTGATATACTTCATAACTGGACTACATCCTTTACTAATCGGCATTATCGTGAGCAGTGGAAATGTAATACCGATAAGGTGATCCTTTATACGAAAGCTGTTCTTTAATAGTTTGTGTCACCCATTATAAACGTTTTAAGAAACTTATCGGATTAATCAGCCTTTACTCGAATTTGATCGTATCTTACACAAATTAAACCTGGATTACTAAGCATGCTGTAGCATCTTAATTTCTGTAGCCTATAGTTTCTTACAAGCAATCCACCCCAAAGCAACTCACGATGATATATAACTGATCACATATAACGCTAAAACATGAGGCACTAGGTCAACAGTGCTTATAGATATAAGTTAGGGTTTATTTCGGTCACTTTAGGGTTTATTTCTGCCACTAAATCTTAATTTTTAAAATCTTAATTCCATTCTTTCGGATTTACATATGGACCCCACACATTTAAAAAAACCTTACGATTTTTATACCCTAACCCCCTCTCGTCACAATAGATCCTGTTATTCAATGGCAAAAGATCGACGACAGTGCAAATTCATGGCCTATTCTCAGTATTAGTTTTGACTTTGAGCTTATCAATCAAATACGTAGCTAGATTAAGACATAGAGGTATAAAACTCCATCTTTGATTTAAAGAACTGCGTAACAAGATGCAGAAACTGGACCAGAAGCCTCAATTTGAAAGCAATTGTAACAAGTCAGCCTCGGAATCAAGCTAATGTGAAGGAGCCAAAAGAAACTGTAATGAAAATTTGTTATTGCATCATACTGTGTCCTTCCATCAGCAAGGATTGTAGCTAGTGGAATTTTAAACAGAACTCATCCACTATCATAAATTGTAAAACCAACCTTCTTGTCAGTTTTTTTCACTCCTGGAATGTTGAAATAAAATTTCTTTGGCAGCTATTCTCCATTAGTTTGCCCATGACGATAATCAATCACTCACTGAAATAAAAGTTCACAGTAATACGACTCAGTTAGCAGTGGGGATTGTTTGTGGACTCAAGGTGACGTTGACCAAACCTTCGTAACTCATATCTAAACAATTGGAGAGCTACATAAGAAGACTAGTAAAACAGACGAACTCTCTAACAACTTGAGATTACTTTAACTTTGAATGCTAGGAAATCAACCTCGATATGCAAAGGGGTGCCAAGACCGTACTTCTATGTAAGTATACTTATACTTGCAATTAGTTGTGACTTTTTCATAATTAACCATTAATTTTAGAGGCCATATAAGCGCCTGAAGGTACAATTTCACATCTAAAAACAAGATAAGACGTTCCTCGCGGTTCTAGTAGAAAAGGTTTTGTCTGTTTACATTTGTAATGAAACTGTGTCTTATATGTACATTATGTAGCAGAGGAACGCATGAAAACTCGGCAAAATACTAATGGCCGTTTCTAAATAGTTAGGGCATGCATTGGGAGAGACAGGCTTGTGCCCTTGGAACATTATCACACTTTAGCGTCCTCCTTTGACAAAAGGCATCAACTTCTCCTTTGACATAAGACTAGCAAAATTTTCATCAGCTATAATAGGGACTGGATTTAACGTTTATCAACAAAACATCAGTACATGAATGCTACATTTATTTCTTCATTTTAAAGCAATGTATATTCATAGCATGAGCAGCTTGGTCCTGATAATTGGGAGAACCGTTTTAATCTTCTCTAAAACCTCATCAAGACTATCATGGACGTATCTTCATTATCAATATTGTGTGACAACCACGAATCGCAATTCATAAATGATATACAGCTACGTTTGCTGTTGATTTCAGAGTGGTACATGCAGTGTCAGAGATATAGAAGATTTGGGGTTGCTTATCTCAGTATTGTGCGTTGAAATCAATCGCAGGTTGCTTATAGAAAGTTGAAATGGCCTAGCAGCTTTGCGCCGATGCTTGCTTAACAATTTACAACTTTCCAACAACGTATCTGTACTTTGTATGTTAAGAGCGTGGAGCCTGTGGCAAAGCTAATAAACTTACCTTCGCACACGATAGGCCTACGATTTCCTCAATTAAGATTTTTGACATGGCCCTTGAATTTCTTGAAGAGTTTCGGAGAACGCTCTGTATATAATGTTAAGTTGCATAATAGAACGCGTTGACAGAGCTCTGGCAAGAAATTATGGCTTTACGCCTTCTTCAAACTCTACTTTTTAAAGCATTTCAATAAGATGAAATAGGTTCCGAAAAGCTGGTTTACAAATAACCGCTAGCTAGGTGAACTTGTCCAATGGCTAGAAGGTTTCCCTGTTTTCCTGATAGTTCTTAAACATTGTTCAACAAATACCAACATTCTACAACTCAGTTGATGTCATAGATGGTAGATGTTTATCATGACGCCAGTCGTAGTCTTTTTCTGAGCTTCTTGTCGAGAGCTACTTTTCCCATCTTCATGCTATTGACTCTGCAGCTTTTCGCTGAATTTGTATTGTAAGGTTGCGGACCTCCGAGGAAGTAGCGATGTAATTGTTAAATATGTTTTAGACGCTTTAACATTTAGCTTATTTCAACTACTCTTCTGTGTGAACGTTGCAACAAAATAGAGTTTATGTCTTGCTTAGGGATCATATATCTGCATCAGGTCGTAAATTTAATAACCTTTAACTTATGAGTTAGATGCTCCTACTGCTCTTCCGCCTCAATCATAAAATACAGTAGTGCATAAGAAAACTTACCGTTTCCGTTGACGTCATCGTACGGTCGTGTCTTCTCAGCATCCTCCACTCGTAAAACTCAATTACTACATTGCGTCCACAGGCTTATTCCTTCTTGGATTGGCAATTAATGTTATGTCATTTGGAGACGGCATCGGCTTCTGCAGCTTGGAAGAACTATCGTACAGGAATAACAAGTGCTATAGAAACTTCTACTTGGGATTTCAAATCAACGAAAATGCAACTTGTGAGTAAGTAACACCCACATTTTAACTTGATAATTTCTTTAAAACGTCAGTCATTGATTTTTTAACAGGAAATTATAATCTGGTAATAACGAACAAAGCAAAACAAAGAATGCGCAAATAATTATCTTTAATCAGCAGCTATCTCTCGACTGATTTAAAAAGTTGACTTTTTATTTCAAATGTAGGTTCTGCTTCTTTTAGGAGGAATAGTTTCTAAGGTGTTAGTGTTTGTAACGCCCTCTTGTGCATTCTCATTTTATGTAAACAGGACGGTAACAACAGACAGACGTTTTTGAATATCGTTGACAAATGCTGAAACCTTTGCTCTACAATTTGTATAAATTTAAGCCTCTTTTTTTTACTGTTTGATTACTCTCTAAACGCCAAAATTTTAATAACTCACTCTTTTTGCATTCCAGGGAACAGTTCGATCTTGTGATAACGTGTCAAGCCAAGCAAGTAGTCGGCTGCTACAGAGTTCCTTGGAGGTTGAAAAAGCGTTTTATCAAAAATACATACATTACCTTAAAGGCACAGTATAGCGACAAGGCATTTTTTAAGGTAAAGCACAATGTCGAGCAATGACCAAAATGGAGGGAAAGTGATGACGTCACAAATCAAACGTTTTGGAAATAGTAAAATCTGACTCCAGATATCGAAAGGCAACCCTGGAATAAGCTGTTTCCCAAAGTACCAGACCTGTAGTGTATATAGTGTTTAAACTAGAGGTGTTTGAATCTCAAAAATCTCTGGTTAAAACTCCGTTAATATTCCTTGGCTCCTTAAGTTAGGAACCATTATCAAACAATAGGGTTTTGTTAGAGATTCAAAAATTTGAAAGCTGATATCTCCGTCTTGGGAGAGGGTATCACTCTCAATTATTTACCATTGACGTTCTGACTAATAGGGTAACATGAAAATTAAGTTTTTTCCCCTTAATTCAAAAATCTTCAAAAATCGTGACGTCACACTTTCCCACCGCATTTATTAAAATTTTCCACATTGCAAAGATTTCCCGTTTTCTAATTTCCCCTCACACCTGATAATGATTGTTAAAATGCTAATAAATTACCTTTAAAACATGTACTCTGAAACTGATATTTTTTGCGTTGGATAGATATACCTGGAGACACAATGAAATGTTGAAATTCTTATTCGATGTGGCTGCTACCTAGTAACAAACATCATGGTATCCGAACAAAGAAAGAAGTTTTCAAACAGAAGATTCCTTTTATTCGTGAAGGACAGAATATCACAGCAAGAAAAAGACTTTCAATAGTGGCAAGAGAGGCTGTGGGATAGAGTATGGTCGGTGTCCACTGACTTACCTGGTTGTCAAACTGATTTCCCCATACCTACAACAAAAAAGCTAGATATGTTTCTAATATCCAAAGCTGATAAAGCGGTTTTCATACTTGAACTGACAGTTTCATATGAAGACAATATCAATGCTGGGCAAGTGTGTAAGGGCGAGCGTTATGAGGGTCTCCTAGAGGATTGTGGGAAAGCAGGCTAGCGAGCAACCCACTTCCTTGGGGAGGTGGGTTGTGGAAGTTTTGTTGGTCACAGATTGAAGGCGTGTCTGTTCAAGTTAAGTTTGAGCCATAGGAAGGTGAACAAGTTTATTCAGAATATCCAAGAAACAGTAGAGAAAACCAGCCATTGGATTTGTCTAAAAAGGTATGATGATTCTTGGATGCAGAATTGAAAGTTACACCAACTAAACAGTAGATCTAACAGCAAGGGCCTCGGATCAGGGAGGGGGGCCGGTGCACATTAAATCTGTTGAGAGGATGCTCCGAAGCAGAGCGTTTTCTCTCCTCATAACTCCATATGCTGTTAGCTTCCCGGAATGCGGGAGTGTCTGCATGTTGCACTCTCACGAGTTGTGTCTTCTATCGCAGATAAATTAACAGCTGTGCTTAAGTTTCATACCCTTTAACCGAAATATGGACTCCGGACTATTGTGATAAAGTTTTAATGCCGTGCACTTCCCTTTAAAGGGACTACGGTGGTGCCTATGTACATGGGGCTTGATTGGAGCATAGAGCACTGTAAGAGCGGATGCCCTTCCTGACGTCACCTATGGCCCTTCCGGGATTTGACCCCTAGCCCTCTTGAGCTAAGGCAAGGAACTTATCCACTAGACCACGGCGGCCATGGACTCCCGAGCATACAAGTAGTTTTCTTCTTCTTCTTTCTTCGACTTAAATCCCACTGTATTGTAGGGTCAGCCGCTCGAGTCATCGTTCTCCATCTTCAAGTAGTTATGATAGGGAACAAAACAAGTCATGTTTTTCGCTAATGTCACAATTCACTTCATTATCAATCTAATGCCTTATTTTTATTCATTTTGTCTAGTAGTGGTAAATCAATGTTCGGCAACCGAAATCATTTAGATTTATTTCATATCACATTATAACCAATATAGACACAATCAACACTATTCTGATGCACTTCATTGAATAAAAGACTGATGCACTTCATTGAATAGAAGATTCCCGAACGATACAGCAATCCAAGTGTCTATGATTACAGTAAGATTCCAAAAGATTGTCACGGTTTGCTTCTTGGCTTACCCAAGTCGTTTGTCGATGCTCAGGCATCGCATGCCACTTGTCTTCTATTTCTTCAAGGATGATTTTAACTCAGCATAAAATCCTTATACCTTTACTCGTTCTTGCATAGGGAGCCTGTGGTGTCCATGTGATATATACGTCACTAGTGCCAGTCCTCTCCATGTATATACGTGTGAAGCATGGAACTGTAAGAGAGATTTGTACGAAGTGGAGTTGTGATTAAGAGGTTTTTTGGATTGATAAGGATATTGCAGTAGTTCTCGTATATAGAATTCAGTGAAAACAACCAATCTGGTTAGTGAGTACGATACTTCTTCGACGCATGCCCTAGTAATAATCAAATTCATCTTTTATCACCAGAGCCTTTGCTACTTCGAATTTCCTGAAGTTCAATATGAAAAAGGAGATGTATGTACACAAGCTGCGCATAGAAAGACCTCGGAATGCTTTTCTAAATTTGCTAAGAAATTTGTAGGCAACCGAGGAGATCCACAGCATTGCAGGTAAGTAAATCTCAGTATAATTTGCTTACTACTGCATATTTTAGAGCGTATCGAGTAGCTGTACGACCTAGTTGACAGTGCTGCCAGTCACACTCTCTGATACGCAAATCTTGCCAAAAGTCTGCTCAGAGACTCGATGACGTATTTAAGGGGGAGAAAAGTGCCATGCCTCCCCTCCTTCAGGCCCGGGCCAACTTTTTTTTTCCACTTTCAGCTTCTAAAGGCATATTTTTGCATTCAATAACTTGTCCTTTTTGAGTTTATTTTCGCTTTAAAGCGTTAAAAATCTACTAGTGACATGCTTTGCCTTGCAATCTAAATCATTAGTGAAAGACGTCATCGTGCAGGGTCATTCCCCCCTCCGGAAAAGGTTTCTGGATATGCCACTGCAGGCAAGCATATAGAATTTTGCTTTTTTACTTTGAACTTTATTTCTTTAATGGCAATTTACGGATATTATGGGCAGTGGTGGGTTTAGGGAGAGGCCGACAGGGCCATGGCCTGAGACCTTGTATGACTAGAGGGACCGCGCTTCAATGCTAAGTAAAGAGTATGTGTCTAACTACCCACATCAATCTCGTGGACGTAGGTGAAAACATGAAACTATACACACTGCAAGGAATACAGTGCCTCCGGTACTTCCGCAGTACCATCGTATCAGAGCTGCCTTGCAATGCATGACATCATAGGGCCCTGCAAACTTTTTCAGCTCAAAGCCCCGCACCCTCCAAAACTGTCACTGATTGTGGGGAGACTTCCCTGGACACATCAAGATATCTCTTACTGAATAGTCGCTACTTCGTCCCTTACAAAGCTACTACTGATTCCCTATGATCTCCCTATTTTTCTATTTTTCTATTTTTCTCAGGCATTACAATGAAACAATTCGATGTGTCAAGAAAGCAGTCAGAGAAAATTGCAAATTTAAAGAGGATGATCCATTCCAGAAGGAAATCGGTCTTTTATTTTCAAACAACCTGAATCCATTTTGTGATGAGGAAGACAAAAAAACATTTCAGAGAAAGAAGATGCCTGATTCTCCATGATAAGAGGCGACCCGTCTATCAAGACTGCTGATTTCTTTTCCTTGAAACTGTTTAGAGTGAAACAGAGCAAAAGCTTGCGCTTATCCCGGTCGTTATTAAAATTTCATGATGGGTAGAAGGATCACCAAAAACAATGGCAGTTCTATTAATGCAAAGATAGAACCAAACTCTCATACCATATACGGAGGGAGAGTGATGACGTCAGAAATAACAAATTTTCCAATTTGACTCCAGATATCTAAAGGCAATCCTAGAATAGTATGTTTCTAAAACTTTTATACCTGCAGTATGCATAGTGTTTGAAGTTTTGAGAAACCTCTAGTCAAGGGTCGGTTTAATTTGGATGGATCCTAAAGTTAGAATTTAGCATCAAATAACAAGGTATTGTTAGAGAGATTTGAAACTTTGAAAGGTGATATCTTTGTGTTCGTAAGAAGCTTCCCTCTCGAATTTGGCAGTTGACGTTTATACTACTACTAGGACAATAGAAACATTGGAAATTTTCGCATAATTTAGGCCTATAACTTTTTAAAATTGTGACGTCACACTCTCCCTTCGCATTGTATCAGCGCTAGATTCTATAGATTTATAATGTAAAACTGGTTGCAAGGTTTTCTTTCGAAGTGAACAGGAGAAGTTGGGGAATCAATTGAAGGATGTACTCAAGATTTTATACAAAAAAACGATTAGCGATTAGTATAAATATGTATGGTTGGTCACAATAAACTTAGACCCCGTTTACACGAGAGAAATAGGAACGGATCCAAACAGCTCCGTTCCTAAGTGGATACGATTACCTTGTAATGCAGTGCGTTTACATGACATGGTTTCGGTGCCGGCTCCGTTCTTTTTGTGACTATACGAGAACGAATCCCTTTCAAATGTACATGCGTTGAAGCGTTCCTGAAAAAGTTTGGCGGCAAAAAGGTAAACAACTAAAATAGCTGCGAGGAGTTCTACGACTTTTAATCAGGATGTCCAGCACGCTGTTGAAAGCATTTCGGGGTGTTGAAACATTAAACCTGGACAATGATGACAATTCTTTGAAAACTGACACCAGCACTAATATTGCTTTCAGAAGACACCGTTGCCTTCTCCTGTGTTGAAAGGTAACGGTTTTGTGCCAACTAAAGACATACTTCGTTAGCCTCTTCCTACAATTTCATAGCCTCTTGTTCGTAACGTATCCAAATGGTTCCGTTCTCAGTGATTACACGAGCTTCCCACGAGAACGGATCCACTCGGTCTCGCTAGAAAAGCGTATCCAAACAGGAACGAAACCAAGAGTACCCTTGAAAACGCAAGCCGTATCTTTACCAATTTGGGAACGAATCTGTTCCCGTATAAACGGGGTCTTAATATAATAAAAAGTCCACTTATGAGATCAACTTTCTTAGGTTTTAAATTTGTTACTTAAAGATGTTGTATGTATGTTGTATGTATGTTGGACATACATAACAGTACCCTTGAATTGATTGAAGTTGACCATTCTTTTCTGTTTCTGTCAAGCATGGCTTTATTTATGTGTCATTCATCTCCCGTTGGTAACATTTTCACTTTCCTCTAGTATTTCTCACACGTGATCTACTTTGAGTCATTTTTAAGTTGTTCATTCAATCGTGTCTGCTAAAATTTACAATGGTTTGTATACCAGTGATGAAATTGACGTACTGTCCACCCAGAGTAAAGTCCTTTTGCGGTGAGAGACCTCTCAAAGTGTGTGCTGGATGTCGATGCCTGGTAGTGTAGAATGCGGAAGCTTTTGCGACGACTAGAAAATGAAGAGTGCATGTCATCAGACTTCAGTTCCATCTAATGCGAAAGAAAAGTGATGACGTCACAAATCAAAAGTCTTTGAAATAGGACGATTTGACTCTAGATACCTGAAGACAACCCTAGAATAGGCTTTTTCTCAAAATGCGAGACCTGTGATGAATATAACGTTTAAACTAGAGGCTTTCGAATTTAAAACATCTCTGGTCAAACTCTCTAAATTTTCCTTTGATCCTAACGTTAGGATCCAGCATCAAATAACAAGGCTTTGTTAAGCCTGGTTCCCACTGCGGGATAAGGCTTGTCGTTGTCGTTGTCGTTGTCCTTATCCTGCTTCAAGACAAAGTGGG
>JAAAKL020012658.1:0-12910 GCA_010016065.2 Carybdea cf. marsupialis auct. non (Linnaeus, 1758)
TGGCACCGATTGAAGCTAACAGCGAAACAGAAAATAAGGGTGCTGGTGGTGGTGAGAATTCGGGATGGACTAGCCGGATTGTCGTCTTTACTATTGCACTAGTTAGTGCAATGGTAAAGTCTTCGCTTTCGGAGGGGGAGATCCTGGGTTCGAACTTGGCCAGCGCCCCAAGCACGTCATGTTTCTGAAATATATATATATCTATCTATACATATCTATCTATCTATATATATATATATATATATATCTGATGACTCGTCGGCCAACTAGGTCTTACGTAGAGTGTCACTTTGAAGAACCCCAAGTCCTAACCCGGACCTCAGAGATTCATGACATCAAAATAGCAGCTGTTGACATCAAAGCCGCTGTCTGCAAACTCCCAGTCACGTCCGGGATCCCAAGCGTCACAAATGCCTCTGCTGATCTTGTAGTAATTATGCCAAGAGCTCCTACGACCATAGGTACGATCTTTGTCTTGACACGATAGCAAGCCCTGGCTTCCGCAGCAAATCGTGAGTTCCACATCAGGGTGCAGCAGTATCGGTGTGCTCCCCTTCCTCACCCTCCACCACACTCTTGGGAAAATGCTTGTACCACTTGTCCTTGACATTATATGTATATGTCTGCGCCATACTTCCTCGACAAAAGCCAATGGATATGAGTACCAACTTTCTCGTGCCTTTCGGTGAATTTGTAGTCAAAGAGGGTCTTGCAAGCTCCAGCAATAAATAGAGATGTTGCACTCTCGTCACCGCAAAGTCGACACCATCGCGAGACTTGTTGCTTTTCCATTTTCCACCTGATGTAATTGAATCTCAAGGCCTTGACCGGCACACTATTTAGTGCAACGGTGAAGTCTTCGCTTGTGGTGAGGGAAATCCTGGATTCGATCCGGGCCAGCGCCTCAAGCACTTCATGTTTAATGAGTTCTACACTATGTAGTTCAGTACTATCGTTCAATACTTAGAACGAGTTTTTATAGCACGTACTTCATCAACACGTTTTGAGCAGTCAGACGAAGAGATTTCAATTTGGCTGAAATATTTAAAGCACCATACGTAGATTTCAACCAAAGAAAATAAAGAAGGCAAGAGTCTCCAGCTGAAGAATATGTTCTTAAAACCGGTACACCAGACGAGTGTGCTTTTAAATATCTGAATGTGACACTGCTAAGAAAATAAAAAAGGAACCGCCACCAAGAACATGATTCCACAAATCTTGACGGGCTAGCTTATCGCCTCATTTGCATAATCTGTTCTGTTGTCTTAATTTCCTACATTGCAGTTCTGTTAACCTATTAAACTCACCTTCATTGTCAATGTGGCGAATGTTTCAAAATCTCTTTCGAGAATGGCATTTCTCATAGCATTAATCCTTTCCGGAATGACATGTGATGCTCTAAGCTGCCGAACAGAAGCGGAAGATGCATTGCATAAATTTTTGTCCAACTTTGTAGAAAACATTTTAAAAAACTGAAAATTACATACGACAATACGTGTTTTTGCCTGCACCGACAAGACGAAAACCCTTTCTTCGATAGCAAATAACGTGACCTATAAACACTTAAAGAGACCAATAAACCGACAAACGCTTCAAATCTATGAGGTTTTTACTCGTACTGCATTGACTCGACATTCACGACGTTCTAGCAAATATCTGATGCTGCACCCACAAAAACGCGACTTGGAACTCAGAAATCATTATCATGGATTCTCTCTACTTCCGTTGCCTCTACGGATTGTAAAATCATTTTCTGCTACCAAAAAACGTGCTGTTCCATCAAAATGAAAAAGTATTCAAGGAATCACAGAAAACTAACTAATACTATCATCTGAAAAATATCAGTACGCTAAATCCGTCGGTTTCACTTATACGGTACGAGATACTTCATTTGAATCTGAATCAATTGTAAAAGGGCAACACCTTTCATCTTACCGCTAATTTTTTTGTTCTCATCCCACATCGGTACAATACTATGTTTTACGAGGTCTTTTGTATCCTTCTGCGGTAACTATGACAAGTACAACCAAATAAGTAACCCGACGAATCAATATCATCACTATGATCATCAAGTCTATGGTGACTTACCCAAATCCTAAGGAACTTCAAACTTTCCTACGCAAGATTCCCCGGCTGTCCCAAACTTACAGTTACGTATGCAGAAGTGACATTTGTCATTGCATTAACAATCAATATTGGTTTCATGTATATAAATTAAGATCATTGTAGCCATAAACATACACTTCTCACTACAAGTAAGAGCCGTACATAAATCTGATACTAAAATAGAAAAATCATGAAGGATATGCACAGAGTAGAAAGTTCTCAGTATCAGTAGTGGGCTTTGTAAATGAGTCCTTTTACCAGCAAGATATGACACGGCCAAATTTTCCGAAGACCTTTCCTTCAAATATCTTTCCGATTTCGATAAACGTTACAGTTTCAGTACTGAAACTTAAATATGATTGTTGAGCGCAAGGCCTTCGATGGGTGACACTTAAATTTTAAAAAAATAGCTTAATTTTCTATCAGACTTAAAAATCACGCGTGCGTTACAGTCCGGTAGAATAATGACGTATAAATTTTTCGAAGCGTGTCCTCGATTGAAGTTATACAACACTTAGCTAGGGTAAAACATAGTTATGTAACTGTTTTTAAAATTGCTGATACTTTATATGAGCATGTTGATGGAGTGGCAATGGGCTCCGCTTTCGGCCAAAATCTTGTCGGACTATGAAACAATTTGGCTGAATTAGTGTGGACCTAACCTTAAACCCAATATTCTTGGCACTATGCCGACGACGTTTTTGCTCTATTCTTATCACCAACTCATCTCCCTAGGTTTAAAGAATAGCTAAACAGTACACATCTTTACTCCAGAACTTGAAATTAATAATTATCTACCATTTCTGAATGCTTATGTTCTCCAAGAAAACGGTCACCTTTCGACTAATATTTATCGCAAGCTCACTTATAGTGGTGTTTATACCGACTTCAAGAGTTTACTGCCTGTAGAATATAAGGTAGGGCTGGTACATACTTATCGGTAAACTGTCTGTAGCATTAGATTTCGCTTCCAGTTTTATTCCACTTAGTAAATACTAACCTGCCTATTTAATTGACATAAATGTATGAAAGTTTTACGTAATAGATTGTAAGGAAACTGTGCTTACTGTCCAGAAAAAAGCATCAGCTATTGTTTTACCTTAGCCTTGGTATTGTATGACTTCAAGCGACGGCACGCTTGGAAAATTTTATGCGTCATTGTTTGCCGTCTGTAACTTATGCTTAATTTCAAGTCCGATAGAAGGCTAAGAAAATAACTTTTCAAAATTTTTGGGCCACCCATCGAAAGCCTTACGCTCAAAAGTCATGTATAAACATAAGTGCGGGAACTGCAACGTTAATTATATGGCGATTGTTTCCCTTGGACTAATCCATTGGGAGCTCTAGACACTCGTCTGAATGCTGTTTCTTAGTCACTTGTGCTTAGCAGTTGTTGTTCTAGCTTTTCTTGTTGGATGTGTTACATACCCTGTATATAGAAGTTGTAGATTAGACTTCATTTGGTACCGATGATGGCCAAGAGTTCGCTGAAAGCTTCATAATAAATGTATTTAGTGTAAAAAAATTATAGGTTACGTGAATATTTGCCGTAAAGCCATACGAGTGGTTCTAAACTTTTTCAGACTACGTACTCCCTGTATGATCAACTAACCGTACCATACCCCAAATAAGGCGTCTCCAAGGGAAACGGTGTGTTCTTTAGCGAAGAAGTGAGGGGGAAATTTGAACAAAGAATTTTATCCTATTCATTCCCGTACACTACAGCACGCAAAACTTTAAAGCATCATTGATGAAGCGGATAACAGCCGATGAAACTGTTTACCAACCATCTTGAGAAAGAAGTACAAGAAAACAAGATCTTTGCACCTGACTTAAGTAAAGCTGTTGTCATCCATCGGATCGGCGCCAGGTTGGTAGCAAAAATGTTCAGCAAGTGAATAAGTGACTTTGTAACATCATCATACATAGTGTTCAAACTTGTAACTGACAAGAAAGAGCTGCAGTTAACTATATATGTCTGTACTCGAGAAGAAAATGCAGATCATTTTGTATCAAACATAGACCTTGGCTATTGTTACTTACATGTAGCAGATCACTTGTTTTTACACTGCGATTCATTCCATCAGTACTACTGACTTCCTTTCTCTGATCATTGACCTGAAAGTGAAATTTAAATACAGGTCCTTGCGGTGAATGGCACTACAATTTCAATCCATACAGATAGTGTTTCAAATAGAAAATCGTTACATTCGCTAAAATCCTCTGTTTGCTAAGAGTAAGAACTCTGATTTTTCGCTGGATAAATGTTGAGCTTGAATTAATGTGATATCCCCTACGATCAACAGATATTACATCAACTACCATCAATCATACGACTGCAAATCCTGTTCGAATACCAGACAAATTCATGTTTGTTTTTGTGTGACAAACATAGTCATGGATGCTACAAAGAGATACCATAAAGGTAATTTTGACATTTCTATGAATCATGCAAAATGTAGTAGTGTTAACTTACCACCAGTATTAAGATGTGTAGTTCAGGCCAGTGGTTTTCGTCTGCAACCTTGTGAATGAAGCAAAAAGTGCTTTAAAAACGAAACAAATTAATGTCACATAAATCACAAAAAAAACACCTATGCGTCCGGTAAATTGTGGCTGTCTGGCTGTCTGGCTGGCCGGCTAACTGGCTTTCTAGATTTTGGACGGCCTGAGTTGAATCGAGCTAACTGGCTTATTAACCGTTAGACGTCACGTCTTCTCCTATCTATGAAGTTGTAAAAGTACAATGGTGGCTATAGGAGATCTCGGACATACCTAGCTTTACTCCCATTATTAGGAACTTAAAATTCAGCGATATAATTCTAATGAATTTGTATGGACTGGTTTACGGCAAGGGCGCTCACACAGATAAAAATACGATAAAGACCACATTTTAGTTTCGAGGCTTGAGTTACGCGAGCAATTATTTATTGTAAGAGGTGAAAAACAACGAGCGAACCACAAATGGGGCGACAAGATTAACGCAGCATCAGAATTATTAAAAAAACAGGAGACGATGTTCTGTAAAGTTTGGCAAAGTCAAAAAACTGGATTGAAAACTTGGCTATCACGCTTACCTATACAAAGTAGCAATATAGGAGAAAAAGTTACAGTATGTACGATGTAAGATTACCATATTGTCAACACTGTGCCAAATGTAACCAATGTTTCAAACGTACATCAGAATGAGTAATATATCGGTGCTAAACAAGTTACCTGCATATATACCTTGATATCATATGAGAGCTGAGAAACGTTCATAACTTATTAGACAAGTTAAAATTCGTACGACGGTGAATCACAGTGCAATACAAGAAAAACTAACATACAGTGTAACGCAAGTAGGTAGGTCAAAAGGGGTAGGCTGGCGCTAGTATACGGAACTAGAGAGGGATATATTGTAGGTATAAAGTACGTGGATTACAAATGCGTATCAATGAACAGACCAATATACAAAGAAGCGCAACATATACACCACTATAAAACCATAAATTGCTTAAGAGTGGATTTTTTTCGATCAATTAAATTGAACATCATCAGAGGCTAGAAGCAAATACGAGCAGTAATGTATATTGTCTTCGTGACAATACAATTTCCAAATGTTTGTTGTGATACTGTCCAATCTCGAAAAACAGCAAGTGCACGTATATAGGAGTTTTGGTAGTGCTAGTAACTCACATGACACAGCACACACAACAAGTCAAACTCCTATAGTTTATGCGATGTCATTGTCACGACTAGTTTCAAAATCTAGTTGGAAATTTGCTACCTATGACTGATATCCTTCTAATGGCATGTCTTCCTTTGATAAATCCTTGTAATGGGATGTTATTTTCGTAACTTCACGTGATCCTATTTAGTACAGAGGCTAATATAAAGGATTTTCGATATACCTTTAACAAAAAAATCAATTGCTGACGAAAGTGAATAAAATCTTGAAACATTTATGCAGTGGACTGAATTTTCGTGATGCAGAATAGAGTTCTGGAAGATCAGACAAGGTGTCAATACTCGACTACGGTCAGGAAGGAAGTCATTTACCGTAACTACAGGTCTAGTTTTTGTGGCAAATTTAAATATCACAATACTACGTATAAAAATAATTTTTAAAAGGATTTGTTTTCATAGTCAACTAAAGTGGGAAGAAGTATGTTTCGAGAGATAGGACAGAGAGGAGACTGCAAGCATGAATAGATTGATATCTGAAGGGGGAAAGTAACCCCATTCCTAGTAGTGACTTCGGCCTTGAACAGGTGAAAAATTATATATTTTAAATATTTAGTCTAGTACGTCGATGTACATGGTGTATTCCATCATTGGCATTTTCGTTTCAGCAACCAGTGACATGAATTATAATTGTAATCTTTATATATGGGAATAATTCTCAACACGGGTGCCCAGTCCCTTATTTAAGCCAAGGTATTTTCTAATGTAGCTTGTTCCTTCGGTGTACGCTTATACTTTGTCGACAACGTCCTCGTCATTTTACACATGATCCTGGGCACGAAGGAATCAAGTCGTTACTAAACATCTTTTAAGAAGATCTGCTTACGAAGAAACACGCTCCCCAGAAGGAACAGAGAGGTGAACGCTCCACACTTGCCCAGAAGATTTAAAATTGCCTTAACGCCTCTGGCTATATTATCTATTTGGGCTATCACCTATCCACATCGAGGAAACATCAAGGTACAAAAAATTACAAGAAAGAGTTGTCTTGACTACCGTTTACGCCAGAGATTATTAAATAAATCGTACAAGAGTTGTACAAAGGACGACAGAGCGTATTTCATATTCCCGACAATTGATAGGCATCGAATGTGACGTGGCATGCTATCCTGTCAACGAAAAGCATGGCGGTCTACTATGTACTTATTGCAGACATCACACTTATCTTGAATTCTTGCCAGATACTATTTTAGTGATTATACTACTTTTATCATAGAAAAATGTTGTAACTTTTTTCTTGAAGGTCCTGGTGTTTAGTTGCATGTTGTCTTATGAATAGTATAAGGCATAAAATCCCTTAAAAACATGTTTTCTTATTATAAAAATGATACTAAATTTCAATAAATCACAGGTGATTGAGAACCACCATACAACAATGCAAAAAACAGGAGGAGCGGCACTTCAGAAGAGTGTAAGAGAATGCACACATTTTGATAAAATGTTTGACCGAACCATTGGGATGACGAAGAAAGCGTCAATTGAGTAATGACCCCATTTCTCTCCTATCAGTTTGTAAAAGTGTCTCCTCGGTGTAGAAACGCCCTCAATCAAACACCCCAGGTACCGTTGTTCGAGAGGAATTCTTATCAAAAACGATTAATCGGGGGGTGATTAATTGACAGGTCAGCATATTCTAAAGAGCCACCTACTTGTTTCGCAATGCTGTCAGATCCATATGGACATTCCCCCTTTTCCCATAGTACAAATCCTCCCAACATGCTCCTGCAAGCACTTCCTGATCCAAGCCTCAATGAAATAAAAATGTGCTAAAGATTTACTCATCTTAGTAGGCATTAGAACACTTAGAAATAAGTTGATTCAAAAAAACGGAACTCCGCCTGGAACCGCTTGATCCTCGGGAGGTGGCTTGTAGAACTATTGCGGAAACTAACATGTTTTTGAAAAATCCAGCTTATCACCAACATTGACAATGCTTAGCCTTTTCCTGCAGGTCTAGTGCCTCCTCGTCACTAGTAATCACCGAAGACAAATACCACTACTTAAATGTTTACTAACACAAGTTAGTAGTGATGTTCTCTGTTACTGGAACGGTTAGACCTAGTGTAAAACCATCAACTAGAAATTAACGACCACCTTGAGACCCACTGCCGTAGATCTCTTTTCAATTTCACAACAACGTTACATTACTTAATAAATATTAAATGTTCAGCTGTATTCAGGTCATACTCTAGTTCAGTTAAGACTTTGCGAATCAATTTCTTATAAACTGTACAACAACGTGCTCCCGGCCCTCTAGCCTGTCACTGCGCAACTAATAATTCTTCTTGCATGACAAATGAATTTTGTGAGAGAAGCGTGGCCTGAGTAACAAAACGCAAAAGCAGATCCTGAACTGTGCAAATTTAAACGAAGTGTTTCGTCAATGTTCTTTCGATTCGCACCGTTTTGCAGTCTTTTTGTTAGCTAACGCATTATTCCTTGAAGGTTAACAGCTCCTGATACTATTTTCTCTTCAGAAAATTGCTGCTTTTCAAGAGGGTTTCTAATCAATAAGCACTTCTAGAAAAGCATGTATATAACACTAATAAAAAGACGATACACAAACGCATTTAGCAGACCTTTAATGCGTATATGCACAGGAACTGGCAAACACTTTCCCTAATTCGTTACTCCTTTACCTCAAATTATCAGTGCAATGTAACGACAAATGTTGGCTCGGTGGCAGAAGCCAACCCGTGAAACTGTACAATCCACGAAAAAAGGCTTATCTACGAATCAACAATTATCAAGGGCGTATGCTTCCTTCCTGCAACAAATACATCTAAAATTAAATAAGTACCTTGCAACTGCTGATAGATCTCCTTGAATATTGTAAAGCTTCCCGAGTCCATATGCTAATAGTGGGTAATTATGAACAAGAGAATTAGTTTAAGCAGATGTCAAGACGCTTGTTCATAACTTCGCATGAGGTTTAATCAGATGACACCCCCTGACGAGACTCGTTGCTTACTAAAGCTTTATGAATCCTTTTACCCTCAAATGTAATAGTAACCTGCAGAAACGTCAATTAGTGTCGTACTAAAAATTTGGATGAGTGGTTTGCTGGCGGTCTTACTGTTCATTCTCACTGTCATTCATTTTGCAATTTCTGAATGTGAGAGAGATGGTGCTGGGTTAAATTACCCGCAGTAATGCCGTCCTCATGGGCGTGGCCAGCTATTTTTAACAGGGGGAGGGGTATTAAGAAACCATAACCTTCTTTGCAATAATTAAATCTCAAAAACTACATATTTTATTTTGCCAACACGGTCAACAGGCTAAAAACACCCTCTGATATTAAACACTAGAGTGCGCCAGCTTCGTTTCCATTATGAGACCAAATTTAAAACTGCTAATGGATTGCATCTTGTATGAACTTCGGTGCCTGGCCTACTATAGAAAATATCATTCGCACCTCGCAAAGATTTGGTAACAGTACTGAATTATAGTGAATTAGACAAAGAAGATAATAAAATCGAGTATCAATTGCTAACGTAGCAATTTGTTTATGTATTAAGTCAATGCAGTGGAAACGCAATTCTCGTTTACAAGGTGTCTTTTTTGAATTTATTAACGACGCAAACGTCTAGTGACTCTGCTGCCTTTTCTCCATTCTGTGGCACCATTCACTACTGATATGTTTACGGAAGAACTACAAGATTGATCATTTTGAGAAATAGGAAGGAGAAGTCGCCTCCTGGCTATCTTGTTAATAGCAATATCATTAATGGTAATTTCATCGAAGGGCGAAAACGGTAAGCGTGGCACACAAAAATTCTCCTTAGTTCCCATTTCATGGACCATGGAAGTAATATGCTAAGTAAAACCATTTGTTTCATAAATGATTGATGGTAAAAAGAAACATAGGTACGCCTCAGGCGTATATCAATTAGACGACAGTTATTTTCGGACTGGTGCAATCAAAATACGAGAAAATGAGGTGAGAAAAAAAGTATACAAAACGAGGGGTGCTGTCCTTTCATAACATATATTCACCGAACTCTACTACCACAAAAAATCGGTACCTACTATGAACTCAACTCGAACTTCAAATACTGTGAAACAAAATATGAGATAACAGAAAAAATTCCTATTCTCTCCATTTTGTTTCATTGGCTATGGTCAACACAGTCTCAAAATCAGACTGAGATATCGATGACTTCAATGCACCATCTTAATGCTGGTACTGATGGTTCACGGTAGCTTTCCATCAATCTGGTAAGATGAATCCATCTGGTAGGATGGTTACCGGTGGCTTTTCCATACTTAACGGGCAATTCCCTACAACCAAGCTGTGCGCCTACGTCGACTTTGCTCGGATAATGACAGAAAAAAAATGTAAAGATTGAGAGACATGGTTATGTAATAGGAAATTTGAGACAAGCATGGCACAGCAACAGATCCGAATATCCAAGAATCAGGATAGACAGGAGCTTTTAGGGAGAATAACGAAAAACGCAGTTTTAGGACTCTCTTATTACCCTGCGTTAAGTCGCCAAGTGCACGATATCCTCAAGTCCAACCAAAACATTCTAGCCTATGATGAGGAGCATCAGAAAGTTTTCACTAAAACGCCAATGGTAGCGTATAGAATTGGGAAAACTTTATAAAACTCAGTGGTTAGAACTAAACTCCCGCTTACGAACGAGGGAACCGGCAGTAGAGGCTGCCGATCCAGGTCGAATTACGCTGTTTGCGTCGTTTATTCGTCGGGCCAAAACGGCCTAGACGACTGGTCATTTACCTTAATTGACGCAACCGAGACTTAGGCTAGTTTGCGGCAAAAACAAGCCTTTTGGCAACATTAGCTTAAACAGTTATTCCCAATGTACTTAACCAGAGAGAAGTTGTCAGACTTTAACCCTAGTTTATACTTTCTCGCAACAGGAACACAACGCAACACAACAAACCTACTGCAGCTATGCGTGGTCTGGATTCCAGGGCCTCGCTTAGCCTCTTTCCTTAGCCATGCTTTTTAGCATGAGCGGAGACATAGAAATGGAGGGTTGTGGGAGCTCATACCCGCATACGTAGTGGTCGGTTATCAGAACCGACTGCAACGTGCACCAAGAAATAGTTCTCGAACATCACTATTAATTATCTGTCCGGACTCATTATTGAAAATGCTGCAACTAGGGCTTAGATCCCCTTTTATCTACATATTTCTTTGATCTTATGATCAGCTCATAGTAATTTCATTGTCATACTAAATTTTACTGCCTATATGTAGCATTCCTTTTGTTGTAATAGAGTATTTATTCTTCATAACGGTTGCCTCCGCTGTATACTTGAAAAGGATTATAAGTCCGAAAGTCCCGGGGCACTTCTAGTGTTTTGGTATGTTTTTAGTGCTTACTACTTTGTAGTTTTAAGTCTTTTATACATGTATATACTTACAATAAAAAACACTGGTTTTGATCATGGCGAACACAGTACACTATATGAATATCTTATAAATCAAAATATGCTGTTTACTTGATTGGTTTATAGGATGCTTGATTGTCTCACTAACTGAGTGATTGATCGATAAATTGATTACTTGAATGATTGATTTAGAACTAGAGAATAAAACACTTTGACGAAAACTGCGATCCACCTGCCACAGCAAAGCTTCACAAAACTGGCCTCCATGTCGTGAGCAGGTTGCATATTTTGTTAAGGGTAATCTTTAAAGTTACTTTCTGGCATGAAAAGATCAGCTGGTTTCATACTGCATTGCCAGTGTTAACTTTAGAGTGCTCCTTATGTAAATCAGCTTCTTCTGTTGCTATGCCTCACATGTAATCTTTCCTCCAACGCTTGGAAGTCTCATTTACATAGGACTACTTTCATGAATAGCAAGAATAGCAAGCATAAAATAGTATGAAAAGTAAGCATAAAAAAGTAAGCATGAATAGATTGTCATCCGAAAAGCCAAAGTAACGCGTTTCTAGAAGTGGCTTCGGCCTTGATCAGGGTGAATACAATAAAAAAAAATCGGCATCTCCAAAATCTTAACATTCCTTCCCAGTAATCAAATATTCCCTTGATATACATAGGCAGCTGGCTTCGGTGGGACAAACTATCATCATTATGTGATTGTTACTGACTAGAAGATGAATAACATGAATAACACAGGTTCTCTATCAGCAAAACACTTACCAAGAGCAGCATACCCTGAAGCCGACGAGGCTAGACCTGCAGCTGTCGGGAAATTGTTTTCAGAACATATCTTTATTTTGGCACTCTGCAGCCATGTTTTACTCTTGTCTTCTCTGGTCCTTTTACTGCACTGTCTTCGCACTGAGTGGACATGCAGAAAATGACGACAATTGTTAGACTAAAAGGTATGGTCATACGCAGCCTAAGCGTGGCAAGAAAAGTAACGTACATTCTACAAAATCTAACCTTCAACAACACGCCATATAAATATAAGATATAAAATAGACCATGAAAATGATAAATATAATAAAGATGATGACGATTGTAATGATGATGACATTGAGGAAGATGACGAAAGTAATGAACACAATAATAATGATGACGATGACGGTGATAATGATGACGATAATGATGATAACGATGATGGCGATGATGATGAAGAAATGCTATTGGTGATAATGATTATCATAACGATGATGCTAATGATGATGATGACGATGATAATGCTGACGACGATGGCGATGATGATAAAGAAACGCTATTGGTGATAATGATTATGATAACTATGATGCTAATGATCACCCAACACAGCAAATGTTTCCAACATGCAAGGTTTACTTAAAATATACTGATAAATAAACGACTGATTGATAATAATGAAATACCTTCAAGTCGTCAAAAACATTAAAATACTAACCTTCATCTAAACATCTCTTCAACCGGTCACTTAAATCTTTAGTTTTTCTGTTAAAAAATGAAAGAAATGTATTAATAACACAGTATCGTGAACATAAAGGAGTAGTAGTAGTAGCAGCAGCAGCAGCAGCAGCAGTAGCAGTAGCAGTGGTAGTAGCAGTGGTAGTAGCAGTGGTAGTAGTAGTAGTAGTAGTAGTAGTAGTAGTAGTAGTAGTAGTAGTAGTAGTAGTAGTAGTAGTAG
>JAAAKL020012659.1:0-12909 GCA_010016065.2 Carybdea cf. marsupialis auct. non (Linnaeus, 1758)
TCCCACTTTTCATGTTCAGCCTCACTTTCAAACACTTCGAAAGCGAGATTTAGGCTAACTGGAAAGTTCCGTATTTGATATGTGTGTCGAAGCATACATTTTAGGATCATCATCAACATCCAAATTTAAGATCGTAGTTAGTATTGGTCTTCATAAAACCAAACAGAGCTGTCTCGATCAGGAAAATTTTTCGCAAGGCAGTGGCCGTAATCGGACTGGTGACTTTCTTGCTAACAGAGTATCTTGTTAACAGTGAGAGTATATTGAGAGCGCGAGCAAGGCTAACCAGGCAAAGCTCTAAATAAACCTTTCCTATAGTAAACCATGGACTCCTAAAACAATGCATCTAGTCACTGTTATTTAGGAGTTTATGTAGTAAACACAGAACGATGCTAAACCAAATAACATTTTTACAAAGGAAACAGTTTTCGAAAATCAAAGTTTAGCCCTGTTCATGTCCATTAGCGACTCGTCGATGTTCCTCTGTAGATAAATTCAGATGCATATGAGGGTTAATGAGAATGGTTTACTACTCATCTTTCATTAAAGGGGAAGCTCCTCGAATATTTTATTTCACAGCTAATAAATGTTTCCCTTTAATATAGACACCCCGACAAGAGTGAGATAGAGACCAGAGTGACCAGATAGTGCAATATCGTGTTTCTATTGCGCAGGTTTGCAGGAACACCAATGCTTTAAAAAGTAATATAATCACTCCTTTCCCAGACTTAGGTTGATACTTTGTACTTTCAAGCCTTCTAAGTGCATCATTAATACTTAAACGTTGAATTAATGTTTAAAAGTTTTTCGGCCATTACCACAGAATGGAAGTATTTTCTCCGTCTATAATTGAATTCTCTGCGTAAACGTAGGCAATAGTTGAACGAAAATTAATGGATATCATTAAAAAAAACTTGTTTTGGTACAAACCAAACCATAATGGTCAAAATTCAATTACGTTTTTATAAAAAATTGTGATGTTTTTCGTAGAGCATCGATGTCTACATGGGTTAAATGTCTCACGATTGCTTCTTTGATTGCTGTAACACTGTCATATAATAAGTTTATATTTGGGTATAATGTATTTAGATTTTGCTAATGCAATTTAAAATGGGATACAAAATACTTTGACATCCTTAGCATCCTATCGACTTTCCAAATGTGTTATTTTCATAATTTGATAATATGTCTTGAAAGTTTTAGAACGCTGGCAACAAGTATGACGTCAGCTGAAAACACAGCGGGTGTTAATAACAGTTAATATGAAGTTGCAAAAGTTTGACTTTGCCTTAAATTCTGTTTGGACATCAAACTGAAGTGGGAGTGTTAGATTTTATGCCAGCCTTTCAGCCTAAAGTTCGTCAGTTTAGGATAAAGCACTGGCATAATCACAAGAATATCCCAATCACAAAGACATTTAACACAAACAAATACACAGAGCTGTACAGAAAACATTTCGCACGTACATGTTGCCTCACAGGCTATGTTCACTTTACATGATGGTTTAGAAGGAGTGGGGCATTTAAGGATGGTACAGGACCATGTGCCCCTCTCAGGGTCGAGCCACCACTTTTTCAAGTACTAATTGGCTTCTAAAGGGGTATTTTTGCATTCCCTAACTTGCCATTTTCAGTTTATTTGCGTTGCAGAAAAGTTTGAAATATACTAGGGACAGGCCTAAACCTTGTCATTCACATCCTTCATACAATGACATCATCATCCAGGGTCACCGCCTCAGCCACCCCCCTGAAATTTCAAAATATCTCATAAGTTGAAATATCTAAGCGAAAGCGCAAATATAACTACTTCCTATGCAACAACAATTCTTAAATGACGGAAATCAAAGGCTACAATGAATCTAACCGCGTCTATAAAGGTACCTTCTTATACTTCAGTCTCACCACTGTAGCAATTGACCACGCGTCAGCTGCTCAGTGCCAATAGTGTAATAAACTTATTGGACTGTGAACAATTACGATCCCTGGTGCTTTAAGGCAATTTTATTAATTTTAGTGAAGACTTGGTTTTGTTTCTCCTCCACTTGAATAAATACTGATAATGAAAGTAAGTACTAACATCTTGGTAGGTAAACATTGTAGTCCTTGTCACTTGGTTTGTTATTCGGTGGAATTAAAAAACGGTTTGAGGAGTTCAAAGGGTTGCGAGCGAAATCAGCCTGGCCTGCTTACTCTATTATTTGACTGAAAAGATTGTCAAGATAGAAGCAAACAAAGATGAAATAAACGTCTGTCATGTTACGCTTCTACTTTGCAAGAAAAAGAGTAAGGATTTAGGGAGTCCGTCGAGTTGGAAACTTCACTTTGATGTTATAACAACAAGAAAAGAGAGATATTGCAGTAAACTATGTTAACTGATACCAACGATTTCAACGATTGTTGGCTTTGTGATAATTATGATAATGTTTGCTCAAGAAAACATCCTAGCGACAAAATCCTTTCGTTTCAGTGATTTAATATGCTTTGATGCTGAAAGCATTGCGAAGACGAGACACTGAACCAAAGACACGACACTCTTCCTCTCGTGGCCTCTTTTACACTTGATATGAAGGGATTTGGTAGGAGAGAATCCAAAACTCTTTTTTCCTTCTCGCTACTCATACTGTTTCTCCGATAAAAATGGTAGATCTTTCAAACCTTACCTTTCAGTATCATGGAGGTAGACTCGTGCTGGCCTCAAAAACATACGAGTCCGGGGCTGGGAGCTGCAGTCGCCCTCCCCAAATTTAGAAAAACAGATTTCTCCAGGCAATTTTAATTTTGATGATGAAACGAGATGAGTAACTTTTTTGATTAAAATATACAAGAGTAAGAATAAGTTCATTATGATCGTGATGAAGAATAATTTTGATCAGAAGTCGATAATCAAACACCCTTCGGATAAGTTCAGATCCTAAATTTTTGGGCAAATCCAACTTTTCTTCGTAACATAATTTGTCCCGTACACTTATGTGTGAAGTACTTTGCTAGACTATTTGCACTAACTATACATAGTAGAACTGAAGAGATGTACTTTTTTAGAAATATTATGGTCTTAGAACGTTAACAACGGAACACCTGCTCAGTAAGAAAATGGTTCGATATATTTATACCGGCATCGACATAGTGATGATTTGCATAATATAAGATTTGTAATTATCGATATACTCTTATCTCTATAACAAAGTGGTTTAGAAGAAATCAGGGCTGATTTTCTAACATTTTTGAAAAGCTTTAACAGATGAGTTTGCTAAATTGGTATCAAAATCAGTGTAGCCGAAAAACATTTAACAAAGAATCTACCAGGCATAAATTGTTGGGTTCATCTTTCATCAAAACTGGAAGTAACTCGAATTTTCAGTGCTACCTTTGAAAGAAACGGGAAAAGTTTAAGGAAATGGCATTCTCTTTAAAAGACGTGTAGTAGAAGCAATATCATCAGTTTATAGTCGATGCTTCGTTCTTTTTCAATGTTTGATTCATATAAGGCCAATGAATTGCACAATTCGTAATACTAAAATCTAAATTTGGTGTTAATAATTCCAGAAAAATATAGCAGCAGCCCTTTCTTAACTTCAGTGGCTTTCCAAGAGAAGTTTCAGACCTTGAACAGTCCAATACTTGAGCAAAGTTTTAAGGTAAAGAGAATTTTTGAAAAGAATCTTTTGAGGCTAACCTCTTCAGGTAGCCATTTGTAAATCATAAGTATTAAGAATATCGCACTCTTACAGCTGTAAATAGTAGTTTCTTGTGTTACAACAAGGCTGTTTTTGAAGTCGAATGATTGTGATAGTTTCGCCACGGGGAAAGTTTCAATCAGGGTTGTATCTATTATCTTTTCGAACTTTTAAGAAATATGCAGTACGGTGTGATAACATATTTTTTTGTATTGTACCCCAAAGACGTAATACCTATGCCTGCAAGTTGTTTATTGGCGTACGAATTCAAACACCACAGTGAGAGCGGGTGTATAGTCCTTACGTCGCACAGAATTCAGGATAGATGCGCACAAAATTTGCCGTCTGTCGCAGACAGAAGTACAGGTTTGTTAGTTGGCCAAAATTGCCAAGCACGTTCTGAAGTGCCGAATGGTATACAAACATGATGTGGAGTTAATCTTGGATCGTCAAAGCATCATGTTTTCGCAATTGATAGGTAACATAGTAAGTCAGATTGCCATGACAACTATCTTAGGTTACAGTGCGTGTATTCCTCTTTACATATCTTCGATAAGGTCTATCAATGTTTACACTGGCTAAAATAATAAAATAGATAAGGATATGCACTCTAAGATTCATTTGGATGATATTCCATTCAACTCCTAGTAACGATTAGGAAGGCACGATTAGGTGAAAGTCGCTGCTGTGGGTAAGAATGTGAGCCTTTAGAACTTGCATTTGCTCTCCGTCTCCCACTCCCTTTCTGCTTCTAGCGAGCTTCATAGGAACTTTTAGTGTTTCCATACCTATTGGATTTCCTGATTACAGGGGGTGAGCTCAGTGAAATTTTATGGCCCTACTTAATGGGGCCACATACAACCATATTCTTCAGGAAAAAGAGCAAAATACTTAATGTGCAGAAATAATTAAATTGTCAGGAATGAAAATAATTTTCATCAAAAATCTTTATGGATTTCCTTTCTACATGGAGGGCAGGTTAAAAGGATTTCTGGTCCCACTTAATACAGCCAAAAACAACTAAATCTTTAGAATAAAGACAGACTAGTACGAGCAGGACTGCTGTTGCATTACAAGGAAAAATAACTTATTCAGAAAAAGAACCTGATCCTGAAAGCAACACTGACTTTATCGGGCAAGTAGTAATCAAGCGGCATATCTGACAAGTACAAGTAAATGCTTAAGCATCAGAGCAAATGAAATAATACATGCTACCAGAGACACAATGTTGTGGAAAGCCATGTCCTAAACTTTCATCGTGGAAAAGGCACATTAATTAAACAGTAATTAGATTGGGTAAACAGTCACTAACAAAAGCATGGTTACTTTAGAACTGTTTCAGATGATAGCCAAGTCATGAAATGTTAACAATAAGCGCCATATTCGAAGCTTTGAGGCTTTGACTAAGTTTCACAATGATACAGCATTTAATATGACCGCTAAGCAGTCGAAACATAAGGTTGAAATGGTTTTAAAGGTGGGGGACCAAATGGGTGTGTAAATATAACTATTTTAAATGCACAATTTTTCGGATCAATTTTAGCAGAAAAGTGAAGGGCTATGGCCCTCCGGCCACCGGTTTTTCCAGCCCTAGACAGGTGCATAGAAAGGCTATGGCCTCTGCTACCTCTGCAGGTTATGGAAACAGCATTAAAAATAAGAATTCATCGGAAGATGAACATTTTATCACACTAAGAGGGCTGTTACATTTTTAACAATTTCGGTACGACACCGGGGTTATACCTTTTACCACGATGCATTGCAAGCACAAAACAACATTCTAAATAAACATTGTGGGGTTGTTTCATTTACAGGTCAACTCGGTTTCAGGTTCCAAGCTGCACAACAAAGAGAATTAACCATATAATGATGAAAAGATGTTAAGTGAGTAAAATACACTTTATTTTCGGCTGGAGAAATGTAAAATATACATCGCTAATATTTAGGGTGATATCTTCCTAATTGTTAGCTGGAGCGAGGACATTAACTGCAGTAAAATTTATTCCCGACATCACATTCAAATGTTTGGTGGTTGGTAAAAGAGCCTATAATAGGATATCTAAATTGTTTTCAGGTAGATAGATAAAATAGGACGAAAATTTGGATACCAAATCTTAATTTTTTTCTCAACCACACCGTCTCCTTTTCAACAAAAATATCAGCAATTTATTCTTTGAAAACAATATTTGTTCCCTAGATAAGGATTTTTATATTCTTTCACAAAAAGGGGTGATCCTATTGGCCATGAATCGAGCTCGGAAATTCTCCACAAGTTTACGATGGACGTGTCTTTCCTAGCTTAACATTGTCATCCTTTTTTCCTGGAAATGTTTGCATACTACCAAAGATATCGTCAGCTGAAATATTGTCAACTATTTCTTCGGATTATAGTTTGAAGACAGCACACACTTATACCAAAAGGTATAATTTGTCACATGAAATAATCAACTATTGCAAGACGTTCTACGCAATCTTCAACCGAACCACCATATTAAAGAAAAAGTGACGAAAGCCCGTTGCCATTCTCACAGCTTCCTTCCCTCCCTCCCTCCTCGTCATCATTATCATTATCATCATTGTCATCATGTCATACTGCTTGTGTGTACAAATCCATAACTCCCCAAAATTACCATTGATCTTCCTTTGTCTGTTGCAGATCATTGTCCCGCTGTAATTGCAATCGAAAGAGCAAGAACATGTCCCTAATTATGTAACATTCAATAAGCTGGTTCTCCTCCTCCCTACTTCCCAATGTAAGCAACACTATACAAAATTACTTAGTTAGATCTCTTGTTATCCTTTTTTGTAACTTGGATTCCTCAAATGAAAGAATACTTCTATCTATCCTACAAAGTTAGTAATGACTCGGATGCAATAAACTTAACACCGCAATACTACATTTTGCTCCGAATTAGTTTTTTATCTTTCAATTACTTTCCGAAAAGATGGTCAGATTTGTAAATGGTCAGTAAGGTTTGATTGATTTAATCCTGCGGTATGGAGAAAAGGAAAAAACGCCAACTTGAAAGACACCTTTAAACATTGAGGTTACATAATTAAGTAATTAAAAAGTACAGGTATCGTAAGTCACGAAATAAGAAAGTTGCATTTTACTTCCCATTCTTTACAAGTAGTTTTCGACAACTAAAAAGCACTAAACTACGAGGAGGGACTTGATCAGAGGGTACAAATACTCTTCTCCCTGCTTACACCCTCACCCCATCCTCCATATTATCAAATACATATTTCACCTATGGTTTTGCTTGCTCTCTTGAATGAAGCAAATATAATGTGTAAGAATGATTTAAAATATTGGCACCCATACATGGCCTATTTAGCGGAAATGGGAACGGAAAAAAGCTTAAAATTCCCCCCTTTTCCACATGATTATGGAGGACAGTTTTCATGCCTTCATACCTACAGCGTGTATATATTTCAAGGGTCCTTGTTAATCATTCAAGACGTTGTTACTAACCAACCAAAAAGGCTGATAGTTCAGTTCGTGAAGGCGGATAAACTACTGACTACAAAGGAATAGACAGCAAACAGCGAACAAGCGAAATTAAAAGCAAACGTAATATGTCGTTGTAAAATTAAGCAATATTTTCAAGGTAAAGTATTCAAATTAAAGGTGAGGTATTCAAAGTTACATCACGAACGTAATTGTTGATGGACTTGAGGATGGTATACCCCTTGAGTAGATTGCGCTTGTAAAACTTCTACAAATAGTTTGTTGAGTTGTATTAGAGATTACGTGTTACATTTTCTGTTGGAATCATTGACTAAAAGTGCTGAGATATAAACAATGAATTAGTTCGTTTGGACAGCCATGGTAAATAGCATTCACTTTTAGAATGATAGATTGCACGTCTAGCTGGTATTGTCTCCTGAACCTTGAGGAGAGTTTACTTAAGGAACATAGAAATAAGTTATAGGCCTGAAGAATTGCACAAGGTATGTATGTCTATGGGTAATTAAAACGTGCACATCCTTTGCAGAAGCTCACTGTAAGGGGAGAGTACCCAGGCCACACGGTTCGGCTCATTTTACTCTTAAAAGACTACCATTTAATAAATGGTAAATATTCTGGCTTAAACGTCTTATGTCTCCCTCCCCTTTTCTCAGGCAACTCTTATTTCTTCCCTGTTTTGTCTTGCGGGGATGTGTTAATACAATTCGACTTCGTACCTCCTTAAATGTTGTGTATGATGCTTAGGTAATTAGACTTATTTCTCTCCACTAAATGACAACCTTCTCTCTATGTACACCTTTCCCACTTTCATCCGTTGTCCCCAAACTCTCAGGCATTCTTGAAAAAGAGACTTCCTCAATAAATAACTTCCCTTTCTAAGAAAAAACCCATATGTATTACATATGCTATAACACTACCATATTTGTCTTGACATCGTTCTGAACAGTAAGTAACACTTTTTTGTCGTACACGTACCATACAACCTGTATTAACTGGGGTGGCAAACCCTGCACATTGCTGTCTCTACTAAAGATGTAAAGCGATAGGTAGGGAAAAGTTTGCAACTATATGCAAGAGACGGCTTAAAGGGTCAGATTAGAAAACTGGGAGACCCTAGATGGCCCGAAGCGCAAAAAAATTAGTTTAGGGCTCTGAAATAACCATTTCCTAGAGTAAGATGGGGGAAGAAATACGGAAAGTTCAGGGAAGAAATATGAGGCTGTAAAAGGGGCTATTAATTTTTTCCTTCAAGCTTATTAATGAAGCTGCAGTGATAAATTTTTTCACCTCCTCGATAACTGTAACTGTAACAATAACAATAACTCCTCAAGTCCTGGCAGAACTGTATTTTTTGTGGGGTAAAGGCTGCTGATATATTTTTAAGCACAACCAATTGCTTCTATGGTACTGCAAATTGCTGATATATTTTCAATGGACATAAATATTGGTTTGTCGTTCAGCGAGGGGGAGGGGGAGCTTAGGAGTTTTTCTTTAAAATACAATATTAAGACCCCACCTAAATCCCTGAGCATGAACCGCCACTGGTTCTGTTGTACGGATGCTGTTTGCAGTTAGTCTCCATCCACTCGTTGATATAAGAACATGTCAACACTTTCGTTATTCATATTTGTATTCCAATGTCACTCTACCTTACCATTGTACGTACAAAAACTGTAAAATGTAAAATTGTTTAGGATAAATGTATTGGTCTGAGGAGAATCGAATGAAAACTTTGTCCAAATTGTGATCTTATGAAAACCTTCAATTCACTCGTATAATCAGACAATCACTGTAAGTCAGTCATGTTTCAACACGTAAGCTGACAAGGTTACCAAAGGACACCAGAAGATCATTAGCAAAAAGTCGAGTGTTTGCCTGCTTACAGATCCGGAGAAGTAGTCACCACAGGGAGCACCTGCCTGATATATCTGAATGAATTTGTTTTCCTTTCTATGCATGTCAAAAATTTGAGTAACAGAACATTTGCTGTCTGGACCCACTCTTCCACCTTATTTCCGAAATGTCTGCTTCACAGTTTATAGTAAAGGTAGGGTAAGTAAAGGTCATCCCATGCTTTGTTACAGAGCGTAGAGGATGTAATATTGGTAGAGAATTACATGTCCTGAGCCACGGCATTATAAGGTAGGCTTGCCAGTTCCTTTCCTTGCCACCTTTATCCTTCCCTAGCTAACGCCAGGTGCACATTTTCCTGTTGGGTTCGGAGCAGGAGTTTCACCTCTTTCATCTTTCTTGATCAGCCCTCTTCCAACAGAGCTAACTCGCCTTCAGTAGGCCAACCAACATTATTGCTTTCATGATGCATTCCTGTTTGATCTTTAGCTTGGTCGCAGGTCAATCCATTCCTACTTATCAATTTCATATAAAACGTGGATGCCTCACTATCACTGTGAACATTTTCTTTGTTTTCTACATGTCGACATGTTTTTTCAGAATTGTGTTCATACTGCACTTTTATGTAATAAATGCAGAAACTGTTTACTGAATTAAATATCGTACCAAAAATTTTAACTGTCAGTAAAAAGGCTGTAGCAAACATTTATAAGGGTACATCAGGCCTGAGGGAGCTCGACGCCTTGAACCAGCGATAAAAAATGTTCAATAAATTTGTTGCACGACTAATAAGACAAAAAGTTCACATTATACGCCATATCTGCTTCTCGCATATGAAATTTTATCCTCACATAGAATGTAAGGGAAGACAACAATACAGAAGTATTTCGTATTCTGTTTTGACTTGTTTTCTATGTCCTGGATCGTTAGTGAACCCTTTCAATTATGGTAATAATGTCCGACTCCAACCAGCCAATAAACTAGGTATTTCATTTATTTCTCTCTGACCGCATCTTACAACATGATTCTACCTTTCAATCAAGTGATAAACGTCTTCACTGATGATGTGTATAGCATGTAAGAAAAAATGAACTACTCTTCCCAAATGTAGTAGTTGACTTGACGAAGTCTAAACAAGAGAAGAAACGTTGTCGGAACCAAAGTTCTCTATTTGGTGGGTTATTTTCAAATGATAACGCTTTTCCTATTTTAAGTAACTCAGATGATTCGCTAAAAAATTTTACTTCTCTCGCTTTAGTCACTGATATGATACATCATCATCGACTTTAATGCTAATTGGCAAAATAAGATTGTTTTTCCACTTAAATATTGATTAAGTACTTTCAAATGTACATAGTAAATATTTTTGGTTAGTTATTTATGAGATGCGAAAATTTGTTTCATCAAATGTAAGTACAAATGAAGTAGAATGCTTGAACCTGATTACGGACTGGTTGATTTCACTATCATACAATTCTCTTTCATTTATGATTTTTCCTGACCTGGTTGACTAAGAATTTATGTGATGATATTCAATATTTATATATACATATACAATATATATTGAGTGTTTGCTGGAGTACTCTTCTCTAGGTTCGAATAAACGATGCTCTTGAGTACTTCTAAATCAAACCTTTTATTTAATACAAAAAGACCAATGAGGAGTATGTGAACAGATTTCACTGTATGAAAATCGGCTTTGTACTTATTTGCTTCACAGTGTTCAACCCCCCTTGTGCTCTATTTTTCTATCTGCTTAAGCAGTCTCCATGGTGACAAGAAATTATTGGGTTTTTCTCTTGGTATGCTTGTAACCCCTACCAAGACCAGTATTATGAGAAACGATAAAATTTACTTGATGATAGTCAAAAGTACTTTCTATTACTCGCCAGTGATGTAAATAAAAATTTCTATCGACATGTACGACAATTTTAGAACCATCTCTGTGAAATGGCAGATAGACAATCTTTTCACGATTATCACGATTTTAACTGTATCGTCAATTAAATAAACTAAAGAAATGTTTGCTTACTTTATTTATTAGTTTTACATCGATAAATAACTCTTCTTTACTGCGGCCATCATAGGCGAGTTGTTTAAAGAAATTACCAACATCCATATCTATGATAAAAAAGCGGCAAATTTGGAATCAATGAGACGTTAGATTACTAATACGTAAATAAAAATTTATCATTGGACAGAATATACAACGTTTTGACAAAGCACTTTCTCATTAGCATGTCGGAAAAATTCTGAATGTAACTTGTTTTTGTTTCTGTCCACAGTATATCAACAAAAGGAGCCTTAGCGATGCCATCGTCATTACAATATACAAGCTTGGTATTTACCCGGCTCGTAAAAGTTCTCAAAGTAAAAAAAAATGCACGAAGTCGAATTTATTAGTCGTTTACTATGAATGTTTGTTTAATCCGTCTACGTATGATCAGTTTACTCGCTTTGTAACTTTACTATACCCAAGTTGCACAAGCTCTTTTCACTGCAAACATTTCACGTTTGTTTATTCTCTCCTGCACTGTATATAATTTTGTATATATACCTAGTTTTTCAATTGCACCATTGCCATACTATTCTATGGATTGTCTGAGTTATATATACTCGCAATCTTAGGTACTATAATTCTAAATAAACGCAAATGCTACCGTACGACTAGGAGCTGGTATTATGTTTCATTTAACCCTCCTAGCTTTACAGCAGGTTTTTTCAAACCAAATCAAATCAAGAAATACAAGTACTCTATTAGGGGATATTTTATGATTACTTTTCCTCCTTAAATGAAAACGTTTAGTTGAAAACCATGATGATGTAAGAATGTAGAGCAAAAAGCGTGAACGGAATTCTAGTTTCAAATCGTTTGCGATCCAAAATACCTACTGCCATATGTGCGGCATAACACTCGCTAAAGTTTGAAGTATAAATATTTAGAAGTTAGAAAATTATTAAAGAGACCCTAAAAGTCAAAAATTATGTTCTTACCGTTCGATTCGTATATTCGGCAAGCCATTCCACACCATAGTCAATTATCGTTTGCTGCAGTTTTTCCCGGTTTTTTGTCGTTGAAACCAAGCCTCTTTAAAGAGACTTAAGAATCTCTAGGACTTAACATTCATCTGCTGTGTCTAGTAATCTGACAGAAAATTAAAGGGCTGAATTAGACTTCTCCAAATCTGGATTTTAAAATGGTCTGCAGAGAGGCATTCATAGCAGGCGGTCCTTGAAAGTTTTTCGTTCATTGTTTTATATTGGTTAGTGACAGATGTTCCATAATCGCCTAATATCAGTTATGTCACCTGTGGCTCGACAGAACCTATACGTGTCTATTTTGGTAATAAAAAGCAAAAACTTGTACTACACAGGTACAATAACTGTGAGTGATGGCATCGTCAGTATTAAAAGTTATAAAACAGCGGCAAGATTAAGCAAACACACCAATTAGGAAATGATGATTGCTGGGTTATGCAGTTTCAGAACTATCGCTGACTTACACGAAATAACGTCACATAGATAGCATTTTGTAAAACCATTCATATGCCTCTAGTTCGAACGTTTCAAATAATAGTAAACTGTTCATGAGCAGAAATGTTGCCTGTTAGTGGTCACATTCAATCTAATGTATCATTACAATGGGGTTTTTAAATAAGGATTACATAAATCGCCAAAGCCTTATGATTTTTAATCACTCTTTTTAATCACAATTCTAAAATATTCTTAAGTGATTCTTATTTTTTTCTTGAAAAATAATAGTGTTTTATAGAGCGGAGCAGAGGAATAATTGCTTAAAAGTTTTGAATTTTTTTATTTTTTCAGGGTTCAGCTGTACGATTCTTATATTTAGTCTATTGTCATATTTTGGTGTTTTTAATTACATATTATGAGCCTGACGGTGATTCTTAAA
>JAAAKL020012660.1:0-12908 GCA_010016065.2 Carybdea cf. marsupialis auct. non (Linnaeus, 1758)
CTTTCAAAACACAGTTTGGTATAAGTTTTACTGATTTCTTCCTATCTCAATTCTGACGATTTTGTACTCTGAGGACTATCAGAGTACTAAAATGTTTTCGCTATTTCGCGCAGTTTTATTGTTTTGTACCACCAACAAACTATTTGAAAATCTGCATTTGTAAATGTGTTCACATTATTTGTAAACACAACGTAAACGTCTGCAAGATTATTTTAGGTTTGCCCACCTGAACTCTGAGAGTTGCCGATGTCGTATACATCCTCCAACAGCTCCTCTCCATCTATATGTGCCTTCTTTCTTCAGTGGTTGGTGTTGGCTACATCAATAAAAAGAAGTCAGAATTAACTGACCGCAGCATCATTCCGAGCTACCTCGACCGAGATGCCAATGCATGGGATCCATTCAAAGACAGGATCAGCATATCTAAGGTGGAATTAGCAGAAGGTAACACTTGCCATTAACATTGTCTATGCTCCCTGAGTGTCTCTCCCTTGTGTCAACTATTGCTTGCAAGACTAATATTGAGCTACTTCAATGTCTAAATTTTTCACTCAGTCAATTCTAACATTTTCACTAACGAACTTCGCTGTCCTCTATGGACGTGGCAGCACCAATTCATTGTCCTTCACCAGTTTTCAGTATCTTCTGTTGCTTGAACTAGCCTGGAAAGACTGCTATCCATTCACTCTTTGATGCTGTTCAAATCTGTTTCCTGGAATGTCCTCTTATTTGCGTTCCTGGGTGTGGGCCGACAACAATGTCCCTTGTTAGACCTCTTGCTCTGCAGGCGTGTCCCAAAAGTCTAAGTATTTTTATTTCACAATCTGGACCAATGCCGGCCTGAAATCCATTTCTTCTAACACACTACATTGCTTATATGCCATTAATGGGCTGATTCCTGTCTGTTCGAGATAAAGGCACTCGTTTTGAACATCAGTTGCAATAGTCCACTTGTTAATTATTTGTTTGGTGATAAAGTTTTAGAACAATACAACCTTTGGATTAGGCGGTTTTTATAAGAACACCAAACCCTTTACTATACAAATAAAAGAAAACTTATTTTTATCTAAAGACAAGGAGCCGTCAACATTTTGGTGTCCCTCTTTTCGTCGTCTGATCAGTGATCATGCAGTGATCTCAAGTTCTCTATTTCTTGTAAAAGGGATTGCTTTCAATTAAGAATTGTTATTTGTATCATGTAACTACTTCAATTGTACTTTCAAGTAATTAGACCGATAACAAGTAAAACTAGCTCATAACAAGCTGACTCATAACAAGTAATGCTGGTAATAGAGTAAGCAAACTTGCAGCAACTCGTCAGTAGTATTTATTTTAATTTCAATCTCAATGTCATTACGAGGTTTGCAAAAGATTCGGCTCTGGCTCCCATGTCCCTTCTGTTTTTATCTGCACAAAATGAAGGCATAAAGGCATGTTAAAATTGATATGTTTAAGCTAGGATCTCTGCCAAAATTAGTTGCGAATTCCCAATTTAAATTCCAAATCTGCAATCCTGTTAAGATTCTACATCATTTCCTTTTTATTAACTCTATCCAAGCCTACTTATGTTGATAATGTGACATCTGAAGATTTGCACGTAGAATAAAGGTGTGCTGTAAAACACATATCAAGTGTGATTCTGATCCTTAATCCTGTCAGCCTATGTATCAAACGAATTCTGATTCAAACGTAACAAATTAAATACTGTACTTGTGATTTTTATATCCTTTTGACACGCGATTAGTTCAAACACAATTATCAAGATCAGCGTGAATAGTTACTTGTTAGGAAAAGACCAACTGTTGTGAAGTGCAAATGAAGATACATGGTGTTCATAAATTATTATAGTATATAGAGAAATAGCTGCATCTGAATCTGATTACTTACATTTTCCATAGGAATTACAACCTACGTGTATGTCATCTACAAAGAACTAACTCCTAAAGGAGAAACAGCGACTTACAGGACAACAAAGTGAGTAGTAAGCAGACGAGGTAAAGATGTTCGTTCCTTAAGATAACGGGAACATTAGATAGTTTTGTTGCTAACCTATTGATACCGCATTTCAATATCTGGAGGGGACTTCATGTGATAATAGTAATGAGACATAGCTGAAAAGGGAGGAGAACTAAGTAAAGGCTAATTAGTTAACACGTAGAAAGAAGAATGAATGTATGAAAATAGGATTTGGGAAAGAAAGCTTGAAAAAGAGAAGAAGATTGGACAAAAAGAGGAAAGAAAAAGCTACAGAACTCAGGGATGAAATGGGATTTAGAATTAGTTGATATAAAAACATATAAGCTAACATTCTATTGAAAAGAAGACAGAAAAGCTAGAATATTATGTAAGCAAGGTTCTATCTCTGTTATTTTACTATTAAACTATTGTTACTTTTTGTTGTTGTTGTTATTATGTTGAGTTATTTTGCAGGGAACATTTTTTACTATGGTTAGATCTAGCTGTTCCCATGGTAACAAGCAAAAACAGTGAGGATTTTATTTATAGTAGAGCTTAAGTAAGAGGACGGGCAGTTATTTCATAGTTAGTTATTGATTGCTGTACCGTTTGAAAAGTGACTGTCTTGTGACCTTGTGGTTTTGTCCTGCAGTAGTAATTTTGGGGATACTTATTAAAGATATTTGACGCTAAAAACTTTGAAGATGACTATCTTGAATTTATTTGGGTATTCTGATGTGGCACTGAAGACGCAGGAAACTTTTTACATATTGTATTACTTGCAGTAGAAGAATTGTGAGAAATACTAAAGTATGTTCTTAATTGATGAGTTCAAAATCATATGTTTGATTCTTACGAGAGGTATTTCTAACGCCGCACAACTCAACTACAAATTTCTGTCAACGTACGATGCATCGCCTTAATTCAATGTTATTAAACTACAATAACATTTTAAATTTGAAATATCTTAAAAGATAATAGAAAAATAGAACTAGAATTGTGTGTTACCAACGGAAAGCACTTAGTAACATGTTAGTAAATAACATGACAAGGAAGACAACCAAATAGCGGAGTTTTTTCTTATTTTTAAGTGAAATCTATCTTCAAAATCTGCCCCTTGATTTCTTCATAATGGATGACACTAATAATTGTTTCGTTTAATTTTCCATGTCTGCAGAAGCCAACTTAGAAAAGAGGTTGAAAAATTCTACACATTTCCGACTTCAACAGCTAAGACAGTTCTCAATTCACACATGGTTAGTCTTGAACTCGATCCAATCATTTCCAATTATGGTGACTTCATCGAAATAACACTAGGCCATATCGAGGTAAGCTTTCCTTTTCATTATTCCATTCTAGAGGATTACCAAATGGCGTTGATTTTGGAAGCATGTTGGCAGCTAAACGTATTTTTTACGTACTTACAGGTCTATATCAGTTGTGAAGATCTAAATTTGTGCAATTCTAAATTGGTGTGATTTTATACTTAGAAGTAGGTCTTATTACGTTGAATCTACATGACTTGTAAAAATCTCTATATTGATTCATTCAGCTGAGAGATTATCACGTTTCAGGTCAAGTCATATGGCGATGAGGAGCTGGATATCAGTGACCAAGTAAACAAGGAGGATTTGGTACTAGTATTGTGGCTACTTGGCAATGGAATAGTAGTTGTTTTCATCTTATCATATAAGCGTGAGACATCTCTGTGCAAGGGCGCGATAGCCAAGTAGAGAATAGAGCACTTATATTTGTATGAAGATGGACTCATTTTAAGTCAGAGTAAATTTGCATACCATACTGTGATAAATATGCCATTGTAAACTTTACTTGGCTGACCAAGCGGCAGTGGTTTCGTTTCGTCTAAAAAAATTGGAAAATTCTCATAAGAAAATAGAATTTTTGGATTAAGAAACGATTAAAGAGAACGGATATGGTGTAAAGGTCACATCCTAGTTTAGTTGTGTACATCCACTGTGCCAATGTAAGCGCTGCCTACTCCTCCGTTTCTTGGAATCATTTAAGAGAGTTGTGTGAAAGGATAGGACAACAGGGCCTAGCTTCCAGATGTTTGATGAATTGAAAGACAGCGCTTTAATATTTTGATTCTGAATTGCAAATGCTGGCTCATAGTGTTACATTGTTTACAATTTTAACTTTAGTTCCCCTATTTCAAGCTGAAGCCCTAGAATTATTCTGTATTAATCTCAGTCTCAGTTTGTTATGGATATATTGTACGAGCCAGGGGGAGGTGTTTAGGAACCACTTCTCTGAAGCATACAATAAATTTTTCTTACCTTGGGCAGTACAGTATCATCACGTGCAAACATAAGACCTCCGTTATAGCAAGACTAGCGGTAGCGCTTTTTAAAACGAAACATCGCCATTATATGTCCCATACGTCCAAACTTTGTGTACATATTTATGTTCTGTGGCCTAGCTTTTTACATTCTCCTTGGTTGCTGCTGAAATGTTAAGTGCCAATGAAGAGGTTGACTACATTTCCTCTAAGATATCAAATAAAAATATGTACTGCAACACAGCAAGATGGCATATCTAATTCAAAGGTCTTCGGGCGATATGCGATGCTTGGAATAGACGTGCTACTGACGAAACGTGAGTTTTGATGAGCATGTAATGTTCTAGAGATGGACTGAGAGATATAAAGGAAAACCACTCGTTAGGTAGACAGAAATGTTGCATTTCAAATGGGTATACTTTAGTATTGGTTTGGCAACGTGTGAACAAACAGTCAGCAACCACATTTCATTGAAAGGTGCATGCCACAATTCTGTTTCTGTGCTAAAAATGACAGGTTATTTTAATGAGAGAGGAGCTACCATCAAAGCACTAGATAATATATTATGTAAGGTTCTTCTAAAATTCTTTTCACGATAAACTGCAATTTGATTTTCACCCGTTTCCCTCCTAGTCAGCAGGAAGAATACATTTTTGCGAGCATCTTTCGCATTATAAAACAATTATCTTGCTCAATTTTTAATCGTGTCAAAAAAACCAAAACCAAAGATTCTAAAATGTCATTTTCCCCATTTTTCCGTAGCTAAAAAAGAGGATAAATCACAAGTGTGTAATCTATGAAGGTTCTTTGTAAGTATGATCGATTTCTTGACTGCTTTATCTTGCTTGCTTATGCTGTCAGATTCAGACGTGTCATCCTTAGTAAAATTGTACGAGCAGACTGTACGTAGTACACGCATTAGAGTTATTTCACTTGTATTGAAAGATAATGAAAAAGAAAATTCTGATAATACCTTCATACACTTAATTCAGTATGAAAAACAAATACTAAAACCTATCTCCATACGTAATTTCATATAAGAAACTTACTCGAGTTACGTGTGTCATATCGTCTGTGAATCAAGCAGAGCACTAACAAAATTGATTTCCTTGATGTAACAATTACTTCCCTAAGTACAATTTGGAGTAGTCTGGAGCACAATGCGAACTCGGTGAAGAAATGGCTAGGCCCCGAAAATTTTCTACTTTCATCCATAGGTGAGATGTGCTAAGTGCGCTAGGGAATAATTTTGGTATCTATAAAGATAGGGTAAATATGTTCCTAATTCTACTGACAGATTTAAATAGAGAGACGTGTCATATTATAAGTTATAAAAAATGTATCGTAAATGCAAATGAAATTCAAAGTTATGTAATTGAACAGGCACAGAAACCCCGTAACAAATCGAACTCCACACGACCTTGACAAACCTATAGCACATGATGGCCTACAAAGTTATACCTCTGCAAAGTGTCTTTTGGTCCTGCTGCATATGAGTAAGTGGCTTAGGCAGTAGCTCCTGCGTCGGCGATGCTTTGGGAGTTATGCATAAAAGTGTGCATTAAAACAGCAAGAACAATATCTCCAACATTACCTGCATCTCTACTTCAATGCGAGTTTCAGCTCGTAGCTGTACATTGATTACTGAACTAAGGGGTTAGAATATGGCTGTCTTCATATTATACGTTTTTGTTTGAGAAAGTCACGAGAAGAGGTATTTTAACACAGTTACGTGCGTTCCTTAGATTGATAGTTGTTTGCATTTGTGTTTACATTTAATGATAATAAAAACTTTTTCTTGCAGACGATCTGGAAGTGGATACTGGACAACATCTGGGTGCCACTCTCTAATGGCAACTCGTTTTCAGTCCGTTTGCAGATGTAACCGTGCGGGAATCTATGGTGTCATTTCGGAAGTAGACGAAGATACGGTTAGTAAATGACCTGCATCTGAGTGTGAAATTTTGTGAACGTGTAAGCTCGGTATTCGAGCAGAATACTCTTCAAAACAAAACAAGTGTTGTAAATTATAATATGTTCTTCTGTTTGGTCAAATTTTTATGAAAAGACAAGTTTAGTTTTGTTCTCATTTTCCATATCATTCCATAAGGTTTATCCTTTAAAGAATTCAAAATATCCACATATCAACATACGAAACGAAAGTATTTCGTATATCTCTGAAAACGCTCCCTAAGCTCTAGACAGATTCCTAACTCTAAACAGATTCCACTGACCAGCAGATCAAAGGCGCCACACTTTCATTGAATCGTTGTTATGACATCATTATGATACGTCATCAAAATCAGACCACTTCCGTAACAGCATCAACAAATCACCAAGGTGCTGTCAATGTGTATTATGAAAAGTTGCATCGGATTCAATTTTAATACAATATATCATAATACAATAGGCTTTGATATTTGGACCAACAGCTGTTTCAAACGTATTATTAAGATAACTATCCTGTCGGAATTTAAGCATATCTCACATTTCATATTGCTAAAAGTAAATCAAAGGTTGTAGTTCTCATATTTCGTTTTTAAGTATTTTAAAGACAGATGGCCTGTTTTTATTCATTTCGGAAAGTTTTAATTGCACCATGTTTGATAATTTTTGAGACATTTGCTTCTTTACTACTAAGATGAAGACGGTAATTAAGATGAAGGAGATGGTGGTCAGGATGATTTAATATTTACGTTGCAGGTAGAAGATGCTGCTACCACCACCACCATAATGATGATGATGATGTAATGATGATGATGATGATAATGATGATGATCTAATTATAGTAATGATGGAGAAGACCACCACTACCACGGCGATAATAATTGTAATTATGATGATGATGAGCACAATGGTGATGTAATTGGGGATGGGAAGGATGGTGTCTCAAGTACAGAAGGACGTAGAATATTGACAATGGGTATAATGATCACATTGATGATACTAATGAACCGTAGTGGTTTATTACATGGATGATGATGATGATAATGATGATGATGATGGTGGTGAATTGCTGTGCTGAAAACGTTACTGAAGATAATAATGAGTAGTACCATGATAATGCTGGCATTCGTTGATTTAGTGATGGGTTATAGATCTGCAAAAGAATCAGTGAATTAATATTTTATACTAAAGGGTTACGATCCTATTACTTCACAATCTTCTCTTACAGCCAAGTCAAGGGGGCCTGGCTCGAACCATGTTGACGACAGTGCTGGCCGTGGCGGCTGGCTTTGGCATTTTGTTGATTATATCCACATTATTGTTGCCTATAAAATACAAGTAAGTAATGATTGCTTTGTCTGACAGTATTCATACGGAACATAATCTCTCACGTAGATATTAGAAAGGCATATCAATACACTTAACAATCATTAAATAACAGGAATCCACTACGGGAATCGACAGTTGATTACTGAAAGAATGGTGGTAAAAGATTACATGTATGTATATAGAAACCCAGGCTAAAAGTTTCAACCGAAGCATGGCGGAAAATCAAATAAGCACTGTGAAAAACCTTTAACTTAGTATCGTCTTAGTAGTCCATCTTGCCCTGCTATATTGGAGCACAGTCAGGCTATTGGGAATGACATCCCTCAGTACTGTCCGACTTTGATATCACTTCTTACTGCAGTTTCAACCTTGCATTTTCTACCCGTGAAAGTCTCTTGATTTCCATACTAAAACGTAATTTTGATCATAACCAGCCTGCTCTTCCCTTTTCTTTTTTTGATGGTGTATAGTTATGTCTTTGTACCTGTTATGTTTGTCGCCTAACTGTTCGTCGCATTCTTTGAATACATGTTGCATCCTTGTAACTTCAACCAATGCCCATGTAATCAAATCATTCAAATGTATTTCATACGTACTTTTCCTTTAATACATTTATGCTACTTGTCCATTATTGTATCTCATATAATGCAATTAAACATACCTCTGCTGCATTACTGATGGGGATATATATATATTATATTGAAAGCAATCAAATTCCACAGTGTTTGCTTTATTTGTGGCCGTCCAACGTATGTGTCATATAGACATATGTCATGTATTTACATATTCACATTCAATCTGCAAAAATGTGAAGTGATGATATGTGATGGACAGCTTGAGACTTCAGAATCATTTTATTAAAACTTATCTGTGATCTCAGGACAATTTAGTCAAATGTCTATTTATGTATTTATGTATTGTGTTTAGGGCTGTGATCTTTCTAAACAGCATTAGTCTTGATTAAGAGTTTAATATATTTTATTTTCACTTTGCAGTTGTCTGCATCTTCTTCGTGTCAAAATCCATGTTGCTCTTGATACCACATTGCTGGTAGAATATCTTGTCTTCATTTTTGGAGTTTTCATGAGTGACGATCTAGTGAGTGGCATAACGTTTTTGAAATGAAAGAATATGGATTGTATTTTATATAAAATAGATCTCCCTTGCACTTGCACCTTATTTCATTGGCATATGCATAAAAATATATCATTAGTTTATCCTCGACTGTATTTTACACGCTATGAAGTGTTGTACATCATGGATACAATGATATGTGATATGATGGGACACCTCATGCTATCTATTAAATGGCATCTGGTTTCTACTGTGTGCTCATATACTCTCTGTTTGATGAAAGGTCAGTGGCCGAGTGACTTAAAACGTGAAAATGAATTCAACTCACCAGACATTTATCCTAGCTATGGACATCTTTAATAATATTTCTTCCCCATAGTTACCGAGAGCATGCGAATTACTGTAAGTCAAGAGACAAGGTGACACCCATGTTTGGAAAGAATTACTTTATCACAATGTATATATTAGATACAAATGAAAACAATGTGAAATATGTGGATGACTGTGACCTCCTTTCTTATGTTGTGATGTACATTCCTCAGCAGATCGATTAGTGAACACCGTCATTAATCAATAGGAGCATCTGTCATAAATAAGATATATTGCCTATTGATGTTATTAAGACATATAATATCTGTCAAATTACAAACTGTATGCAAAATATATGGTGATTGATATATACATACATACATATATATAGATACATCTCGCTATGTATTCATATATTTATATGTAGATATATATATTTATCTTCCTTATATGATATTATGCTTGATAATTTCTTAGTTTTCTTTCAATTTTACTACAGACTGTCTCTGGTCATGTCGCTTCCCTTCTTAACTTCTTGCATACTTCCGTCATGGCCTGGGTTCTTTCGGAGGGCATTCATTGCTATAACTCAATCGTTCCAGTGTACGATGCCGAAGTGGTCACTCCCATGTTTTTCTATTCTACTGTTTCTGTCGGTAAGTTAAACAAAGAAGAAGAACAGGTTTATACTTTGATTTCTCTTTACCTAATAATGCCTCTCTTTAAGTCCTTGCCATCTTTCCCCCCGACCGACACCTTATATTTGCACATACCAGCATTACTACTGTTCCTGTTATCTGTAAATGAAGTTTGTCACCCAGGTGCAATAGTGCAATAGTACCAAGCTGTGTATCTACAGACTTGCTTCCACAAACAGAGTCGGTAGCGATGGGAGATGCAAACGGTGGACAATTGACAATATTGAGGAGGAATACCGAGTGCAAATGAGAGAGACATACCCTATTCTTTAGTAGCAAGTAATTTTCTTGCCCACTCCTTGTAGTAACTCTGGTATCAAAGTGTTGATGATATACCAGTATTAGTATCTGAGCAGGTTAATGAAAGACGATCAGGAAATAAAGTCAAATGGCTTGAAGGAGAAGAAAATCAATTAAATCAGCTTGAAGGCCAACTTAGTCGAATAAACATTGCAAAATTCACAATGAAGATGTATTTATGTTCATCGAACTCTCAAATCTGGTCAAACTTCCAGCATTTCTTGATTCTTCCATACATGGATCAAAAAAGCATTGCACCAAACAATCGATATGTGAATCGTATTAAACTGAGATGTTATGATCGTGATTCCAAATTTACAAAAAGGTGGTGTTTCTGATCCCAATTGATGAACTACGTGAAGAAGACTCTGTCTGTTGATGTTAATAGAAGAGCATCATTTTATAATTCCATAGATGAACCATCAATTTTCTTCCTGCATTTCTACGATTTCCCCTTCATTTTTACACAAATATGTGATTTAATCTCATCTTGACATTGCCTTGGATCACCGCCAAACATTTTAAGCATCTGATAAACAGGGCATAAGATCTTTATAACATCAAACCTTTGAAGACGAAAATCTAAAGAGGGTCATGTTACATCTTTTTATAATTAATGCACTAAGAACTGTTCCTGCCCTATAGCTATGTCTCCCTCTAATAGGATGGTAGAAAGCATTAAGGACCTTAGACGTTCTCTAACTCATCTCACATTAGGATGAAAAAGAGATGGTTATTGCCAGCAACTCATTCTTACCCTTCATTCTTAAATTTTTCTTCACTTATTTATTATCCCTAGACGCAGAGCTGTTAGTAGAGCCGGTTTCGGTAAAGTAACAACTATTCACAGGGGTATAGGCATTAATAAAGCAATATGTATACTAGCCCACTGAATTCCTGGCAATCTTAAAAATACACCAGTATAGATAGGGTTAACATTATTCCTACTATCAGTATAACACAATTCATCCCCAATAGATCAGAGCTCTAAATCAGTTACTTCCTTTCATTCCTGTAGGACTTCCTGCTGCTTTTGCTGGTGCATGTTCAGGATACCCATATAACTTTACTGGATCATCGGAATTGTAAGTATTATAGGTTATGGGCACTTTATCAGAATTAGACAGGGAAAACGTATTGTATATGATGTTTGAAGTATCTATTTAACAACGTGACGAGGTTTCTTAATTAGGATCTAGTTTCCATTTTATCGCAGTTTCGGCCATTTTAATTTTGCTATTTATATTTTGTATTCTAATCAACTGGTGTGAATACTAATACAGCATTTCCATGTCATACAGTTTGTAATGCTGGTTTGTGATAGGTTTTGGAGGGAGGAGGGTTCTTGTTGCTTAATGTTTTTGTTTCATGTTTTATCATCTTTATAATCCGTGTGTGGGCATATATTTCCTTTCCCTTAGTAATTAATCTATATAATATAATAATCAAGAAATAAAATATAAAAATGAGAAATGTGATACACAACTTGACATTTTACTTTGAATGAGATTCATTGCATTGTTGACTACTCGTCTGAGGCCTGTTTGTGTATTTGGTTATATCTAATATTGATCATTGGAAAGTCTTTCGTTTCGGATTTTGGAACATTGTAGACTTAGGTAGAAGGGACATCAAAATAGTAAATAGTTGTTTACGGTCTTAGTTATTGATCGATTCACTTACTCTTTTCATTGATGTATGGTTGTCGTGTATTTAAAGTTCTATGAAACACCCACCCACCCTCTCTGTCTATATAATGTATTCCCATCACCGTAAATGGTTATTCTCTAACTCTCGCTTTTTCATTTGCTCGTTTCCACCCTTGTTGGAATACCCTAGTTGGAATGTTCCATGTTACCATTTGCAGATCAATCAATATCTTATTCTGCAAGTGCTTATACAAATATTTGCAATAGACTTGAGGAAGTCAGAAATAGACAAAGCCGTATATGAAGTAAGGTTTGCTTCATTGCTTCTGATCTCCATATATCGGTCCCATAATCATAATAATGCCATTTTAGTATTGTATCAAACTGCTCTGAATTCTCATTCAAACTTCTATTTTGTAGTTCCTGGATCTCCATTCAAGGTTCAGATATCTACTATTTTTTGGCAGCGCCGATTCTAATTATTCTGGTCAGTTTTACATAAATTCATAACTTTCATGCGAAGTTTCTAATTAGTTTTAGAATCGTTCGATCTTCTTATGCTTCAATGTATGTTGGCGCGGAATGGAAAATCACTCACTCCAATCCCTACTCAAAATACATCATCCATTCAAAGTAAAATCCAGATATTCGTTTGTTTTAACTAAACAACTTTGCTTCAAAAAGTACTTTGCTTGCAATCAAGTCTCAACTCTACTCTTTTTTGAATTTTCATCTATAACCATGTTCCTATTTTGGGAAGAATGGAACCCAATTATGTCACTTTACAACTGTAAATGACGAGGTACGGAATTTTAGTGACCTTTGGTATTATTGCTAACTATCAAAATGTCACATCAGCGATTTCTGCAAACTGTACTGCAGGTAACATGTGCGTGGAAGAAATTAGGTTTTTGTTTAAGGAATAAATTCATCATAATTATCTTAAATTAGTGGAGTGTTAATGGTCTGGTGTAGATGATGACATCCCAAGAAAGACTGTACGTCAATATAATTGGGAAATTCTATTAGTTCGTCGAATCTTATTATTTGATGATTAACCGTCAAATTTCTGTCAGATGTGATGTAGAATATTAACATGGGTTTGTTCGTCTGAGTTATTTTGGTTTTTGATAATTTTTTTAATCTTTAAGAGATAAATAATTTAGGTCAATTAACTATAGTTAAGCCAACATTATACGCAAAATATGCATATTATTATAATATATTATTATTATATATTATATATTATGACATATTATAATTATATATAATATATTATGATATATTATTATTATATATTATATATTATGATATATTATTATTATATATTATATATTATGATATATT
>JAAAKL020012661.1:0-12908 GCA_010016065.2 Carybdea cf. marsupialis auct. non (Linnaeus, 1758)
AAGAAAGAAAAAAAGAAAAAAAGAAAAAAGAAAAAAAGAAAAAAAGAAAAAAGAAAAAAAGAAAAAAAGAAAGAAAGAAAAAAAGAAAAAAAGAAAAAAGAAAAAAGAAATAAAGGGAAAAAAGACTACGACTCACGGCATGATAAACATCTACCATCTAAACCAAGAACGTAAGAAGGTGTCCAACTTCCTATGTGCCTTTCTGTTGCTTGGAAAGAATATCATATTACAAGGATTAAGATCACAAAAGTATCATCACAATCCTTGTAATCTCCGCATATACGTTACTACTTTACAAAAGACGGGAACGGCTTTCAAATGGGATCAGATCCCCTATGCTATTTTTAAGTGGGTGTATTTGAAAGAGGGAACAGGGACTACTCTTTGACTTACCGTATCCCGTGGAAGTCCATCTGAATTCCATTGCCTGATTTCAAAAGGGTCAGCAAGAACGTGGATCAGCGTGAAGTCAGCTGTTACAGGAATTCCTAACTCCTTACAGCGCGAAACCCACATGTCCACCAGCTAAAAAGGAAAAAAGACTGAATCACTACAGACAGATCATTTATAACCCTACGGTCTGAGGAGAGCTCCTTTTTCGAAACCGAGAGTTGTGATCCCATAAGAAGTAGTGGCTTCAATGTTTTGTGCAAAGACGACAGGAACAAAGTGATACTATGCGTGTCAACAGTCAAGCAGATCGCATCGCCACCCTCTCAATCATCACTCATGGCTGTCACTGCAGAATTTTGTTGCACACGGTAATGATGGTCTGAGTCAACAATTAAATTAACATGCACCTCCGGACAAGCACGATGGCAGAACATGCTCAGACTGTGGAAAGGTATTCAAGAACCCAAGAGGCCTCCAAATACACCTAAGGATGCACAAGAATAGCTGAACCTATACCTAGAAAGGCGAACGTATCTCCAACATCAAAGGCGCTCTACAACAGCAATCAAGGATCCTAAGGCTGTGGTCATTTATGCAACTGAAGGAGACAGAAAGAGAGAGGAGAGCATCGCAAATTGCATGGGTTTATCACCAGAGTTCTCGTCATTTAAATGACTATTACCTCACATTATGGTCCATTTTGCCTTTAAAATGTACCAGCGTATCGCAGGCCTTCTCTCTTTCTAAGACTGCCTTTCCCGTCTGATGATGTTGAGTATGGTGCATCGATTTCAGTGCAAGGAATACAAAGTTCTCTGCATATGCAAAATCTGTTAAATTCCACATTCGTGCATCTGTACACCTGAAAAACTCTATGTTCTCTTATAGTTGGAGAAGTTTAAAAAGTGTATGACATTGACGTGCACTTAGCAATATGATAACTTACTATTTCTCTAGTCGCATATTTTATAGTCGAATTACACAGCACAGAGCGACTGGTCTCCAAAATTGTATAGACTTGGAATACCCATTACATACACTAACACGCCTCGAATGAGTGGGTGCTGGGGACAAAACACCATAGTAACATATATCTCTAGAATACTTTCACAAGTTATAATTTCAAATCCTCTCTTCTCGATAATACACTTCAGCGTATTTGTTTGAATGTGATTTATCACAATAAATTTCATACTCGCTGTCCATTACATTATCTAAACTTTATTCAGATCAAATCGCATCTTCTGGCGGAAGATGCACTTGAGCCTTCGCGGTGTGAAACCTTTACATACGGCAGTCGATAAACAGATTGAGGAAACTGATAAGACTGTCTAGATGAAAGAGCGGAAAGGTCAAAGAGTATTTCCTCGTCCTTTCAATCATTGCCAAGGGGTCAGAAAATAAGTTAATCAGTAATGAAAATACTTACCACTGTAGTGGTTCACACGGGTACCACTCTAGTGGTACACACAGTTACTTCTGTAGTGGTTCACACGGGTACCTTTCTAGTGGTACACACGGTTGCCACTCTAGTAAGACACGGATACTACTGTAGTGGTACACACGGGTACCACTGCAGTGTTACACACGGGTACTAATGTAATGGTACACACGAGTACTACTGTAGTAGTACACACGGATACCACTGCAACCGTACACATCGGTACTACTGTAGTCGTACACAAGAGTACCAGTCTGTCCTATCCCAACCGAATACGGGGTAGCTGGTACGAAGATTATTTTATAATACGAAGAAGTCATTTTAAGTATTAGTGTTACACCCCCTGACATAGAAAATGTGCTTAAATTAACTCACCTCCTTTCTATAAGCACTTGTGAATGCACCAAAGTATGCTACACAAGCAGCTGCAACAAATACATTGCCAACAACGTTCCCAATATCCACTTCAAATGCCTGGGGAAGGTAATAAATAAAGAATACTATGAGAATAAGAAGGAGAGGCTATAGAAAACAGTCCATTATGGTCACCCTAAGGAACGTGTTAAAGAAGAGATAAACACCAATACTTTCCAATCAGCAGCTCCACAATTGGAACCGGCATGTGTTAGGGTCATCAGAAGAGGACCGTGGCACAGTTTCAGCCCCTAGGCCCATGACAGCATTCTCGCCATGGCGAGACCACTCCTTAATGAAACCTCTTCAACACTGGTGCTGACTGCATGCCTTGGCCACACGTTGTTGTTGTTTGACTCACTACTTAACACGTATTTGCACTCAACAAGCAACTTCTCCTAACTGTCCTCTTGGACAAGCCTTATCAAACGACATTTTCACCGTCCCTCTTGAGCCAAAGCCAGAGGGATCCTTTCTCTTTAACCCTCTGCATGTCCTCCCTCAGCTGTTTCACCCCCCTTATAGTAAAACACATCTTATGCCTGAAGAGCTGAAGCGGATTCCTTTTCACAAACTCTGTTAGCATTAAGCACTACGTTGTGACGGTGCGATAAAGTTATCCAAAAAAGGCAATTATATTTTATTATATTAGGATGCAAAATTACCGCAACGTTCTCTGTCCATCTGCCTTGTTCATCTCCTAAAGCAGTTGTCAGCTTTGATGCTCTTTTCAATCGTGCAGCTGTTTGTGCTATATTCTTCGTCAGTCGGTCCTTTTCTGCTACGCTTTCATCGTAAGTGGCTTGCAGATCCGCTATCTATAAATGGACAATCAACAATAACAGATAACATACGCTGATTACTAGAACCAATTGTGATTTTCATCATCAGCAGACGAGGTAAAATGTTTTTACTAGACCATAGCACTTTATTAAGTTCAGACTTGAACAAATTGGATTAAAATATAAGGGGAAATTGCATTATTCAATAATAATGCCTTTTTATCTGAAAGGACATAACTACGTATGGATTAACGATAATTAACGCTTTTACATGACGCATTCAAATTTAGAGAAAATGTTCCGATGCGTACTTGTCTTAACGGACAGCATCGTATAAAAGTTGTCTCTTTAAATGGCGATTACAATGAATTGCAAACGTTTTGGCTAAGAATAGTGCAATCCTTAAGGTCGCTATTTCAGATCCATCAAACGGAGGCTGTCCTGCTTTGACGTTTAGCTTGCTCACTAGCTTGGTGCTGAAAATCGCGAGACGTTCGCTTAGGTTTTGACACCGATCAAATGAATTTGTTGGCCTGGTGTCATGACAGTATTGATTTGTTGGGCATGTTTCATTATGAACTGTAGGCCTGCACTGTCGCGAGCTCGCAAATACCAAAATGGTCGCATATTAGCAGTATTGCGACTTTTAGGTGACATGCACTACTTACTTTGGCTTCTACACTAGCTAAGACCGCCTGTTTTTCCCGAAGCGTTGCCATGGTTGCATCCAACTCCGCTTGTGCCTCCTGTAACCTATACACCAAAGTAAAATGCACAAAATTAAATGACACAAAAGTGACCTCATAAAGATATCAGCACAGATTTAGACCCTGATGTCTAATTTTAACGGGGTGTTGTAAAGGTAGAGGTGAGATGTCATGCTATTCCACTTCCTTTATTCGGAATAGTATTTGTACATGACACGTCGAAAGCCACGTCATACGAGTTGCAAACAAAGCTTGAACGTAACATGGCGAACCCTAAAAAGCCAAGACAAGTTTGAAGGAATCATACAACTTTGACAATGATCCTTGTGGGCTCAGGTAAACGAGGCAATTTTGAAAAATCAGACTTTAAAAGAAACAGGACAATTTGTTATGAAAGCTGTATGCTTAGTGGAAGAACTGTTGAGAAAAAATGTCAAACAAAAGCTTACATCAGTATTTACGTACGTTTTGATGTAAAGAAAGTAAATGCTGACGGTTTCTACTTTTTAAGAACTAATTCTATCTTTGATGAAACAGTGATACTATATGAACCTCTCTGTAAAATTGGGGATCGAGAGGATCTGCGGGTGTTTCGTAAACTGAGCCTTATTGATCACTTAACTTCCTCCAGGTCTTAAAAGGAGATCTCTCTTTTTAAAAAGTTCATAGGAAAACAATTTCATCACAATGAAAATCTATTTCTCCATTTGCCATTAGTTGTGGTAAACCGATTTCGATATATCGTCACTCTTTACTTGATGAGCGAGAAATGATGGCTTGTAAAATCGATAGTCCGTTACATCGAAAGTTCGTTACAAGGTGAGTCTTTCTTGAAATTCGGTAGAGAAAACGGCGGGAACCTGGACTTCGGTTCCTTACATCCCAAATTTTGTTGTGTCGAGGATTCGTAATATCGATCTTGCACTGTACCAGCATTACCGAACGACTTCGATTTGTATGTATACGAGGAGCTGCGAAACTAACATTAGAGAGTGTTGCACAGTACCACTTAACCACCACGCAATCCAACAGATTAATATTAACGTCAGCGACCTTATATTTTCGCCTGCGGCCTTATATTTTCGCCTGGGGCCTTATATTTTCGTCTGCGGCCTTATATTTTCGTCTGCAGCCTTACATTTTCGTCTGCGGCCTTACATTTTCGTCTGCGGCAACCACAATCTTTAGCCGTCGTTCAATGATACTGTGACTTGAAATATGAAGGATCACGTGAATAAGAAAGGAAGAAGCAGTCATAGTGGAAAATTAGTATACCTACTTTATAAAATCCTTATTGAAATTATTGTTCTAAATGACAACAACTCGTTTTACTGCTTCATAGTCTATTTCATGTGCATCTCCAATTATTAGGACAGATGACACGAAATAGGTATTAGGTCTTAAAGGTCATAAACCGCTTGTAATTATTCAATATTGATACGTACTTTTGTCGCTTAGGCTCCACTTCTCTAAAAACTCTGGCATATAAATCACAAGCACGCACCCACATGCACATCGATTTGCAGGCCTAAGTGAAATAATGAACGTGGACAAGGTTTCAACGAGAGAAAAAAGTACAGATAATTAAGGACATGGATTTTATCGAAAATCATACGCAAAGCGATCATGTCAATGACGAAAAGTAGTTCATCGATTATCCAAACGCATTGAACAAAGAGTATTAAAAGCTAGTTCGGATAATGGAAAAGACAAGATAATCTTGACTAGACTTGATCCGTGACTTTGCTGCTATTTCGAGTCAGATAGTCAACAAATGTGAAAAATATGGCAAAAACTCGTATCTGAGGGGCATATCAAAATCGGCGAAACGCACCATCGGGGAAACTTTAGAACAAAATGTCCAGCCACTCTTCCAGTTAATCTTGCTTGGATTATGTCTTTCTGATAATTCAATTTTAGTGTAAAATAGCCTTGCGGATAAACGAGGCACGGATAATTGAGAAAGTGCTTTCCATAGTGTTACTCCCTAAGATTCCTTTCTTTTACTTTGTTTTCGTGAAGGAAAGCACGTGAATTCTAGAACTTGTCCTAGAATTGGAACGAAACCTAATCGACCCTTATGAATAGCGTTTGGACTAGGATGAGCTAAATCTTAAGTCGATCTATTAGGCCCAAGATCAAAAAAGCTTAAAGTAATCTAAGCTACCCTTATGAATACAGATCGCGGTTTTTATTAATTAATAAATACTTTCCTTCCTTCCTTCCTTCTTTTTTCCCTTCCCTTCCCTTCCTCCCTCCTTCCTTCCTTTCCCTTCATTCGTTAATTCACTCACTTATTCAGACACTTATACCTTCACTCCTACTTTGATTCACTGATTCATTCACTCATACATTCACTCCTACTTTGATTCACTGATTCATTCACTCATACACTCACCCCTACTTTGATTCACTGATTCATTCACTCATACATTCACTCCTACTTTGATTCACTGATTCATTCACTTATACCTTCACTCCTACTTTGATTCACTGATTCATTCACTCATACATTCACTCCTACTTTGATTCGCTGATTCATTCACTCATACATTCACTCCTACTTTGATTCGCTGATTCATTCACTCATACATTCACTCCTACAGTTATTAATTCATACATTTACTCATCTATTCATTCATCCACCGATTCATTCATTTAGTAATGCATTTTAACATAACGTATGCCTTTTCCCGTTGTAAATTGATGAGCAACCATGTCCCCTACACAAAAACGAGTAAGTAGTTAAATGAGCAAAACATACCCGGGAAGTTTTCTCAACTACTTCTGGAACAAATTTAGGGTTGTCAATGTACTTCTTTAACTTCTTCAATGTTGACTCCGGAATATTGTCCTGAAATTGAATAAATTATCTTTAATTTCAAATGATCTAGTAACAGGTAATCGACATACTGGAAAAGAAAATATCTCCCGCTCTTCATGATAATAACAAAATAACAAAATTCACCTTATCATAGTCCACCAGTCTCTTCAGAAAATTGGTTTCACCTAGTGTAGTTTTCGCCGTTGCCCAGTCCGTCCTTAAACAAAGAAGTTGCAACATTAGTCAGAATATGTCACTACATTGGTACTTGGGGCAACTTAACAGCAAGTGAGAACATACGGTAATGTGAAGGTGAGACTTCAGAGAGAGGAGTGTGTGGTCGTGTGGTCTCAAAGCTGGCTTTGAAAACCACCGACCCGAGTTCGATCCCAGCGCTGGCAAGCTTTGACAGCTTCTCTTTACCATGGTCACGGAGCCCATGCCCATATGAGGGAAATTGGGGAGATGGAAACTCAAGAAGCTCGTCGGATGGATTGTACCTGTGTTCGGATAGCCTAGCCTTGTCATACATGTGTCACGCTGAACATGCTTGAAGAACTCGTGAAGGGTACAAGTGACTGTGGTCTACTCAGCCACTTTCACTCAAATTTACAGAGTAGGTTGCTCATCTGATTGAGTATTTTCACAGTTGAGATCTCATACGTCGATATCGACGGGAGAATCCATCATCACTTCAGACAGAAAACACGAGCGCTGTATTAGTTGTTGCACAAATGATGACGTTGATGCATCGCCAGTCTACAACAGCCTCTGATATGAGAAGCAACAAAACAGAAGGAACATCGGAATTACTTAAAAGGTTTAGGCAAAATTGCCTCAATCCGTTTTCTTGTAAAAAACAAGGTTAAAGTCTACAATAGGAAGAGTTATTCTTACTTTGAGCCGAGTAGAATACAGACTGCTTCCATAACTGTCATGACCATGTCCGGTGGTTTATTGAAGACTCGCAATTCTGAAATGTCAGCTTTATCTAAAGAATCCAAGGCCTACGAATACAAAAATGTACTTATGAAAAGCTGAATGAAAAAGCATAAGTTTGATTTGACGCATAGAGGTAAGAGTCTGGTGCCCCTGCTTAAAAGGGCTGGACTCGAATGGGGTAACTCAAAACATTTATCTTAAAGAAGATTAACTGATCACCAGGTAGTAAATGATAAGAAGTGACGAATTATTCAAAATGTAATAACACAAAAATAACATAATACTAAAAAATGTAATAACACGGAAATAAAAAATAAGAGGCAAGTAACAAACACATAAATATCATTAAAGTGATAAGATATAAATAACAGTACAATTAATAAAATTGTCATGATAGAGTTTGTAGTTCACGTGATTCTTTTCTATGTTTGATTTCCTCTTCCTGTGATTACTAACCTTTGTCCTAATACTAACTTCGAATCAAATACTAACACACGATTCTTAACCACTCCCTGATTATTCTTGGCCAATCAAATTGATTTATTGCCATTAAGCTTTCGTTCATTGTCTTGTAAATTGTATATATATTAGAAATATTGTAATGTGTGAAGAGTGACCGAGGAACTGTGATCTCTTTCAATAGATGAAAGTCACGGAAATACTTGGTTTTTAACAGTGAGTTGCTCTACCCTGCGCTGCTTGCGACAGCGATATTACAAAATAATAACACATAAATAACATTGAAATAATAAAGCGATGAGACGTAAATAACATAAAATTAAGAACGTAATAACACGGAAATAACACAATAATCAAAACGGAGTCCACGAAAGATGAATTCTTCTTTCAATGAAGGACTCTTTCTATAGAATAAATGGCACTACATAACAACGTGTCATTTGATCACTCTCTGGCTTCGATCCTCACCTGTCTTCCGTTTTACTCATTTCACATCACCTAACGGGTTTTCTCTTTGCTATATGCGGTGAGCAGCGCCTGTAACTTACGTAGCAAGTTACTTTTCGCCACTTCTATCGATTGCTTACCTTGTTAGCAGCTTCCAAAGCCGGCAATGCCTCGTCCAAGTCCCTCTGAGCATCTGCAGCAATGGCTTCTGTCAATTGTGCTTTCTCTCTTGCCACTGCCTCATCTCCAGAGACCACTTTACGCACCTGAAAGCAAAGGAAAAAACGGTATTTATCCAAAGTTAAATGTAACATAACATGCGCAAGTATCAGATGATTACAAATATTGGGGAGATCAACTGAAGGACAACCGTCCGTACCTTACAATAATTACGCACATCATGATAGTGAAGGAGATGAACGGTTCAGCAAAGCGTACGGTAATAAGAACGGACGTTAGTGTAGGAAGATGCATAGATGGAAAAATACTGGCACAAAAAGTATGCCTTAAGGCCGATTTTCTGGGTAGCAGAGTAATGACTGATGATAGTGGAAGGCTGAAGAAAAGACCGGTTTGCACATAATCAACAAGTAACTAACAGCTCTCTCCTATGTCATGTTTTCAACTACTTACAAAGAAAGAAGCACATCTTTACTGATACAACTTGTAAAAAAGAAAGACCTTAACATACCTTGTCAGCTTCTTCCTGATCTACTTGAAGCTTCTCCATCAGCTTTTCCGTATCTATGGACTTTTTCTTTAGCTCTGGCTCAAGGGCAACTAACTCAACCTGCAAAGACGACAATTTGTAAACTTTAGTTATCGGTAGCATAGCAATGAAGCCTCACAAAGCAATTACTAAAACATACGTAGTAATGTGGCCATTGTGGAATCTTACAAAGTCCGAAATTGAGAGTGCTGTTTATTGGCCATAACAGTTATCGTCCGATCAATCCATGGACAATATTTCGTTTCGCGACTTGTATCAATGAACGCGAGAAAACTAACTTTCTTAGCGAAGCCAGATCGAGACCGAGAACGAATATTAAGGGGAAAAGCGCAACAGAATTGTGCACAAAAGTTGTAATGGGTATCCGATTGTACTATGCTCATACCTGCATGGTATCAACCAGCTCGTTGGTTTCAAGTAACTTTTTCAGTCCATTCTTCACTCGATCTCGTGCATTTACGAGTTCCCTACAAAGCAAAACCAAGTACTATGTAGACTGTGATCTCAAAACAAGAAATAATAGGATTAAATAAAAAAAAAAATTGAATATTAAATCTCCAAGCAACAATGACATAAAACTGTGCCGATAGCAGAAGAGAAGATTGATAAATTGTGGCTCGGTGCATCAGAAAAGGAACTATTTTGTTGTCTGGCTGAATCCAAAGATAGATAAACACTATAAGAGCTTCTAGCTATATAAATAATCTGTATTGATGCAAGACTATTGATATACATTTACTATTTGCAACAAATGATACAAATACAAGAATACTACCAACCTTCTCTTATCGTCAAGCATTGACAAATACAAGTTGATCAACTCTAGATAGCTTGTTGGAGTGGTGTAATATCTTCTTCGTAGTTGATTGTAGTACTTTTCTGACATATTTGTAACACTCAAGTGTATTTCTACACACATTTCAGCAACGGATTCCTTTGGGAAAAATCACAGAAATAAAATAGTTGTCATGGCAACGCGAAACTGCGATTGAGAAGATTAGAATCTGGATATGCTGATATACTATGTATCATAGTGCAGCATGTAAACTTACTGCATGAAACGGCAACTCTACATTGCTGCGAAGCTGCAACTGAGAAGATTAGAATCTGGATATGCTGATATACTATGTATCATAGTGCAGCATGTAAACTTACTGCACGAAACGGCATCTCTACCTTGTTCAAACCTTTTGAGAACGTACTTTTTACGAAATCGTACCATCTAGGTGAAATTATCCCTATTACGTATGGACGTCATAAGCGGAAATGTTCGCTCCTGTCTACCGAGGTTCCAATTTTGTATAACAAACTACCTCAGACCCATGCAAAAAGTAAGTACGCTATTAGGATCATCACTTGCTTCTATGGGGTAATTCTTTTGTTTCAAAGTGACCTGGGTGCGGGTGGTTTAAAACTGCCCAAATTGAGCGTACGCACTTTTTGACTGCCCCCCCCCTCGCTACCTCTAGGTTATCTATGGAAAGGTCTTGCACTTCATCAGTTAATATGTACTACTATAAACCTATCTTTCGAAACACTGGACACTCTTTGGTATACTTATTATACAAGCAGTATATATTAACTAAAAAACTTATAAATCGATCATACGTGTGGTATTGACTGGTCACTGCTAGAATCATATACAACTGCTACAATGAATCTCAAAAGAAATAAATGGAGGATGATACGCTGCCAATTCGATCCAATAGAGCTTAGCATTTTATCCCTTAATATAAGAGTTTAGAAACAAGCACTCTTTTTGCTTCTCTAAATTGTTACCTCAATTTGCTATTTGCTACCAATAAACAAAGGTGATGCTTCGATATGATTCAGCAAGCTCGCTTTACTCATATCTAAACCCAGTATCAAACGTTTTCCCATCAAATTAAACTGTTATAATTACAAACTAGTTAAGGACGAAAATTAAATGTTGTGTTCCCAAGAAGAAAGGGCAGAAAACAGTAGCACCGACCTACACAGAAAACGGGAAACAACGAGAAATACGAAGTTTAGGGGCAAATAAGGTACTTGCTTTGATTCCTTCCTCTCCAAGATCAATTTCTTCGAAGAAGTTCATAGATACTGACAGTAAAGCCTCCCTGTAATATAAGTAGAAACCGATATAGATAAATATCGACTTGACAGCAAATTGAAATCAATCTGGCAATATGAACAACTCCCACAGTAGTCAATATCGAGCCCTGGGTCTGTTTATGATGACATAAGACGATTGTAGACTGTTACAAATCCCTACTGTATATGGAAACTGAGGGTTATTTTTGCACCATTAGTTATTTGTGTACACTATTGAATAGTCCATGAAGCTGAATGCCCCACGTGACCGACGCACAAAGACGTTCTTCATTGGTATTATGGGGTAATGCACTACACTGTGTCTGCAAAAATACCAGTAGCCTCAGAATTTGCGTAGCAAGCATTAGAATTAGTTCTAAACACTGGATCCGATTAGCAGTACGTATCATATTGCTACACATCCTATACCACCCTCTGCTTACATCATTTTACTACTACTCTTTACATAATAATTCCTACATCTACCCCAACAACTTGTACCCAGTTGTACGAAATATTCTCTTCCTCTCATCAAACCCTACTAGCCAGATTTCCTTACCTTGGCCATTCGGTAAACCAGTCAATAGTGCAGCAGTTGACCAACGATGGGAACATTCTACATCGTGTTCGAAACGCTTCTCCAACAGGACTCATGCAGAGGACAATATGCAAGTTGTTGATGACTCGATTGATAAAATGATTGTAGATTGCATCCCTAAAAGGCAGAAACGATCATTAAATGGTACATAGCGATAGAAATGGAACATTAATGTAAGAAAAGTCTATAAATAATAGTACGCTATGTTGATGGGTAGTTGATTGCAAGGCGAAACACTGCTTATTTGATCCGATAGAATTTGGCATTTCATAACACAATTTGATCGAAAACAATGATATAGAAATCGAGTCCTCTCATGCTTACTGTAACGTACGGGCTACAAGCTACTCTTAGCTAGAATCAAATACAACTGCTATAATGACTGCAAAATATGAAATAATAAAAGAAGAGAAATCTCTTATTTCATCATATAGAACTGTGCAGTCCACAACGAAATGTCATCATCTCATCTCCGTCGAGCTTCCGCACAAACCATAGTTTTTCAGTTGCCGAATTCAAGACACGGGGCGCTATCCCTCTTGTAGGTATACAGTAGTTCACCGACTGAGCAGGTTGGTCTTGGCCATTATCAACTAATACAGGATCATTTGCTCAACATCTTGTGCGCTCCGCTGTTGGTTCCGAGAACTCCTCCACCGAAGCAACACATCCGCCACGCTGTATCCATGGCTTCGATATTTTGTCATTGAGGTTACTCCTCTAGCATAAAACCTGAAAGAAACATTTCATGCATGCCACGCAGTATCATGGTTCTTCAATGAAGATCCTAGCTCAGGTCACATGTGATTTCACTTTGGTCTGACCTCTACGCTGCCCGCCTGCCTACCTGCCCACCTGCCCACCATGGTTGCACCTGCTAGGAACACTAGGTTTCCGACGTTTTAACCGGCAGGGTCATTGAGGTATGCAATAGCCCCGAGTGAACATGATTCAAACCAATGAAATTCAACCCTTATTAAAATAACAAACAAACAGCGTTCCTACTATCTAAAGTTCATGCTAAAATTCAAAAACTACCATGACGTAATTCCGTGCAACCTGTTCTTAAAAGGTATCATGAGAACACGCTCAGAGTGG
>JAAAKL020012662.1:0-12907 GCA_010016065.2 Carybdea cf. marsupialis auct. non (Linnaeus, 1758)
CACCCTATATTAATACATTCCTACATACACGTTAAAAGATCAAAAAAGAGTACCGAATTTCCTGTTGTTGTAGTACTCACGTATATGACAACCTTTTTTTTTATATTTGAGTAAAACTGATCATCGTACTGAAGTCGTGAATCACCGCACAAGTTCTTCAATATAAATAATATGTTAATGCCTGCCCAGTAAATGTTGATTCCCTAACAGAACTCACTAGCGTCGCTACAGGCATTTGCAGATTCTCCTGCGCCTGTTAACGTAAATTTTGAATGATCGTCTTCAGTCTCCTTGACGCCAGAATAAACCACTACCGTAACGTTCACTTTTTCGTATTTCCTCAGTAATGTCATAGCGTACGCATAGGTTACACAATCCTTGATTTTTGATCTAAGAATTATTTTGTTCAGACGTCGATACAAACTCTTTGTATTCTTTTTGCGTTAGTGCTCGCCCACGTCGTCGTCCGATCAAGAAGAATCCACTAAAGAACAAAGCCATCATGACGCGGCTCAACCCGTATGCACCGATGCAGAAAAAGAAGAGCCGACAAGCGGCCAAAGCCCGACAGCTCGCTGCGCGTCGAAAGGTGCAAAACAAGGGAAGAAAAGTCGAACAAGCTGCAGCTGAATGAAGCGATGAAGGCTTCTTACTGCCGGGAATACAATAGAACAATAAAATTAATATCCAAAAATGGATGGCAGATAATAAAGTTTTAAGGTCTTGTTCTTTTTTGTCAGGTCTACTTACTATACTCTACGGTTTTTATGTGGCTTTGTCACAGTACGCACATGCGCAGTTTAAGTAGGTTTCGATGCCCGATGTTATGGTAGCTATGGAAAGCCATTATGTAACCAATCAAAGGATGCAAATCAATCTATTCTTCTTCAAATGCTAGCCAATCAGATCTTCTTCAAATGCTAGCCAATCTAAACTCCTGTTTTCTTTCTGACCAACCATTAGTCTTCCTTTACACTTTATACCCAGATTCTTCTTTCTTGTTCACTTGCCTCTCAAGTCACTTTTTTGCAAGAGATTAAAATTTTCTCTTTCGTGGACCATCTGGCTAATCTTCCTTTGCACATTATAAACAATCGGGATTTCCAAGCCAATGATAGGACTTAGCGGTAACACTCGGCTAATGTGCGGGAATTGATGCTTCACAATGATTTATGAGATTTAGAGCCAAGAGATACGTACTTGGGTCCCAGGTCTAGTTTCCTGTTTACTCGAGCTCGTACTAGGTAGTGGGAACATGAGCTCGATAGTTGTTACTGATAATGACTTCAACTTTTCTAATAAAGAGGTTGTAATGACTGAATGTAGACATCAGCGTTGTAAATACTCGAAGGTGAAAAATCGTGGGACCACAGGGAATCGAACCCATGGTCTCCGCATTGCGCAGCACGTCGCTTTTCCACCAAGCTACGGTCCCATACCAACGAGAGAGAGAAATTCGGGATGTCTATTGTTTGGATATTGCGTCACTACATAGCCCCCCTGCTAGAGGCGAAGGTGTGAGGCTCGATAGTTTGCGTGTCTCTGTTAGCTAACCCGACTCCACTGAAGTGAAATGAGTTGCAGGCGTCGTGGGTTAGAGAGAGAGAGTGTGTGTTTGTAGAGCCAGTTGTGCGTCTTTGTGTTTGTAGGAGCGTGTTCTTGTCTCGGGTCACCATTTGTAATGACTGAATGCAGACATCTGTGTTATAAAATCTCGAAGGTGAAAAGTCGTGGGATCACGGGGGATCGAACCCACGGTCTCCGCATTGCGCAACACGTCGCTTTTCCACTAAGCTACGGTCCCCTACCAACGAGAATGAGAAATTCGGGATGTCTATTGTTTGGATATTGCGTCACTACAAGGTGCTCGTATTATGATGTGAGTATTCATTTCACTTGTACTCGCGTACAACATTTGAATTTCAGAGTTACTCTACCGTTACTGGTTTGTTTGGGTTTTAAGGCGCTCCCCTCTTGTTATCACCCCTATTAGCCATTAGAGGATGCATTTAGATCACCATCAACTTTAACGACATTTATCCCTCTTGTTGTCGCACGATGAAAGACATGATTATCGTAAGTTCGTCACTACCGTGTTGCCAGATCGGTCATGCGCCACGTCGCCCAACACCTGAGCTTAAAACCGCTCAAATGTCGCCCAAAGCCGCTTTTTCAGAAATTGATGTCGTTACCCTAGGCACGTCATAAAGCCATGTTAAGAATGGCTATCAGGCCAGTGGCATTGTTTGGTTGAAAACCCCACCTTTTGTTTTATGATGTGCTGTTGGCTGCCCCTCGGTGCACTATGACCTCGATATGTGTCAGAGGCGCCACCGGAAGCACCGGAATCCAAATATACCAATATGTGGTACTCTTGTAAGTTGCATTACCTTTTCTGTCAAGTAGAAGTAGCTTTCGTGCAGTTATGAGATTTTGATATGCTGTAATATATGCGCGTGTGAGCATCTCCCTATGCAACATGTGCAGTGTAAATGCAAATGTTAAATAGGCTACTGTACAGCGAAATTTTTGATGATCCTATAAAAATCGCAAAAGTAGCCCAAAAACGGCCTCTATGAGGTGGGGAAGTGTGACGTCACGATTTTTAAAGTGTTTGAACTACGGAAAAAGTACTCAATATTCATGTACCCCTATTAGTGAGAACGTCAATGGCCAAAATTGAGGGTGTAGCCCTTTCACTACACGGATATATCGGGTTTCAAGGTTTTAGATCTCTCTAACGAAACCTTGTTAGTTGATGCATGATCCTAATGTTAGGATCCAAGGAAAATTAACAGATTTTTTAAATTCGAACGCCTCTACTTTAAACACTGTATATACTGTATGTCCCGTATTTTGAGAAACAGATTATTCTAGTGTTGCCTTCGGGTATCTTTAGTCAAATCGTCGATTTTCCTAAACTTTTGATTTGTGACGTCATCACTTTTCCTCCGGAGATCGCTGCTGAAACACAACCTCTCTTAAACCTCAAATTAAAGAAGAGATCAAAACGAGGGAAAGAACTAAGGAAACACTTAAGTTTTTTGACAGGATTTGAAGAAACGGGAGAAATGATGACAAGAATGACTGGTCAGAGCCACCAGCCAAATGATAGTTGGACATACTTGAGAGCGCCAAGTTTGAACATAAGATATGTTTTCGATCGCAAGACACTCAGATTAAAACACAATAACCAATCGGAGTGACTAATGGCTGAGCTGTCACTAGCATCATTGCTGTTCATATGTTGTGAAACAGAGTTTCCTTCTCTCCGAGAGGATCAGATAAAGAATTTACGAAGGGTAGCCATAATTCGTTGTTTATTTTAGTCTGAGTAACTGTTAATACAAGAAGAAAACAAACTACACTTGGGAAATCAGCAAACAGGAGTGGAACCTTTAGTGATGAAGGGCGTGCAGTTACGAATGCTAGGGTAGCAGAAATGGATATTTCTTGATGTCACCTAATACCGATCATCAATGGGTACAACATAAAGTACAGATTCTGTTGGCTTCTACGCACGGAGAATTACCACAATGGTAAGTACACGTTCGTCATTGATGCATTGATAGAACTCTTTGGCAACTGATTACGTACAGTCGAACCTGTCTATAGCGGACACCTGCGGTTCCTGTAAAAAGTGTCCGCTATATAGTATGCCCCCCACAGACAGGTTCGACTGTATTTTGTTTTAACGGGGTATAAAATCGATGATGATAAGAAGAAGATAAAGTTAGTTTGCAGAACAAGGGGATAACCGTAGCTAAACTAATCTAGCGCAGATGTATGTTATTTTTTAAGGAATTTTATTTCCATATGATCAACGGGCAAGAGTATAGTACCAGTAATACCTAGAATACGTGCATGGTATGCTAGATAACTGTAATAGATAGGAAACATGAATCTGAACAATTAATATGGAACTTGCTTAGTCACTCCTAATAAGGCAAGATAGTAGGCCTCTTACATCAGACTCCTCTCCTAGTCGAATATTGGGAACAATGAATCTTCGAAGAGGAATCCTCAACTGAGATTTTCCAGCACGAAACAACTTTTCCTTTGCAGTAGGCTCTTTTGAATCACAAAGCAGTGCTTAGTTATTATGTTTGAAATCAAATTTTAAAGCCCAGCCATGGGATTCCTAAAGAAACAGGGATATATACCCTCAGGAGTCAAAACGATGATACAATCGCAGTGAAAACTAAGATATTTTTGTTCTTTCTTATTCCTTGGACGCTAAAAAGCCTTGGTCTAATGTTTCTCCATGTTCGCACATGCGCGTAGACTGTAAAATGAGTGGAGTGACTCCCCTTCGTTAAATCTGGCCACTAAGTAATTTTAGGTTGCCACGGAGAGTTTAAAGTCGCCCTATCGTCGACTTCTTTCTTAATCTGGCAACACTGGGTCACTAAGGTAAATCTAGTAGAATTCCATGAACGTTTATGTTGTCTGGAGTTCTTTGAAAGATCATACCATATGATCGGAAAGTAGTCTAAGTTCTAGTTGGGCGTCAACAGACACGTGACGCGACGTTATGTGACATGCTTTTTAAGTCAGTGTAGCCTGAGGAGTTGCAGTGACGCAATATCCAAACAATAGACATCCCAAATTTCTCTCTCTCGTAGGTACGGTACCGTAGCTTAGTGGAAAAGCGTCGCGTTGCGCAATGCGGAGACCGTGGGTTCGATTCCCCGTGGTCCCACGATTTTTCACCTTCGAAAATTTACAACGGCGATGTCTACACTCAGTCATTACAGAGTTTAGTAGAATTGTGGATTTGAAGAAAGGAGTACAGAGTGTGGATGACTTTGTTAGAAGTCGAATTGTTATACCTTTCTTACTTATTAGTGTTAATAAATATTCGATCAGAGGAAACTCCGTCTATTTGTTGAGTTTAGTTAGAAGCAGTTTCAACTTACAAATCACCATATTAGGGGGGCATCTGCTCTTGGAGTGAGCACTTGGGTTGCTTCGGGGTGAACTCATAGTCTCTCGTCTATCTTTCAAAATGTTCTTTAACAGAGACTTGATTGTTGCTGAACTAAAGTTGAAAAGAGTTTTCTAGCGGACGTTCGCTTTGAAGTTAATGACTTCCCTTACACAAGTCTCACTTTATAAGTAGCAACTAAACTGCAAGTGAGGAATCCCGGGGCAGCTCCAAAACTGAGATTTTTACCACGAAAGCAACTTTGTCAGTTGCGTTATGCACATTATAATATACAATTTAGTGTTTTAGCCAAAAGAAACATTTTGGATCGGACACCAAAAAGTACACATTTATACCAGAAAAGAAGAGAGAGAAATCTGTTAAAAGAGGCCTCCCCCAGTGTGTGTGCCTATGTTTTTCTAATGAAAGTGTGTATACGCCAAAGATCTACTTCGTGTAGGGACTTGCATGATGATTCTACAATTTTTGCTCAGAATCTGCCTAAAAATCTAGGAATGAACTTCGAACAACATCAACCCGTCTCGTGTCCAACCCGTCTCGTGTCCAACCCGTCTCGTGTCCAACCGGTCTCGTGTCCAGCCTCTCTAGTTTACACCCCTGCCTATCCCCCCGAAGTGCTAGATCTGTATAAAGAGGACTTCGTTGTACAAATAACTAAACCCTGGTTAGGTCAGCTCGGTATAATATAATGATGAAATTTACTGCTTTTTCTTTCACAGTTTTTGTCGCTACTTTCCAAGTGTAGAAAACTAGGTAAAATCAACATTCACGTTACTACAAAAATGAGGTATTATTACCGAGTCGTTGAAATGACTTGTAACAACAGTGTACTAGCAATAAATTATATCCAATCCAATGATTATCAAATATACTATTTACATACATGATTTAATATCAAAATCTAACTGCTTTGACATATTTCCATGCAAAACTCTAGTTAGCATATCAGACGCAATTTTTGTTAAGCCCTGAAATCACACTGCCCTTCATTATTGTTCGGATGACGTGATATGATAGAACCTCGATTTGTTTAAGTTTATTTTCATGTCGACCTAAATAGCACCCTACTCTCAGTTTTGATCCTGGCATAATTGCACTCCCGGAAAGAGTTAAATGGCTGCTTGCAGGTGTTCAGACGAAGTTGAAGAGTTGTCATAGGTTTTATTAGACACTCGTTCTCCGTTTATCAAGCTCCAGGCAGTTGGTTTTTTGCATTTTGAAATGGCCGAAGGACCACCACACAGGGCAGCAACTCCGTATGGGTTGCAATCGTAGTTGACATCGGCAATTTTATGCTGGCAAGCATTTCAAGTGCTTTACCGCTTGGCAAGATTTTTAGTATTGGTACTCAAATTCCAGTGTTTTTAAAACCTCACATTCGTCTGGTTTAGTCACCTCAAAGTCCGACGGATTTAATCACCACAACCTGTAGATCGAAGACAACGAAAAGGACGCTGCCCCTACCTCCTGATTTCCAGGCCTGAGTCGCTTATTATGATCAGAGGGAGTAAAATGTTTAAACCCCTATATCTTAAGGAGGACGTCAAAATTTTCAGCACGTGTGTATAATCCCTGAATGCATTCCTTGGCTACGGACCTGCATGTGAGACGCTGTGTCACACGGAGCATTTCTCCTCATAGGTACTGTAATCATTGCCAGTTTCCGCACGCTCATCATCGACAACAACATCTGTCGTTGGTGATTCAGACACGAGGGACTTGAGCCTCCGCCGCCCCCGAATATCCTGAAGCCAGTAAACTGACTTTTCTCTTCGACGCCGACCATATTCGAGTTCCTCATTTAAAGGATATTTAAGAAGCGGCATAAAAGAGAATGCAAAAGCATGAGACTTGCTCCTGTCTAAATCCATAAAAGCAGCCTCTCTTCGAATTCTGTTATGTTCCTTCAGTCGCTTCTCCTTCATCTCCTGCTGCCATTGGTTGATCCATCGTCTGGTTTCTAGCCTCTCTTCTTCCCTCCTACAGGCAGAGAAACGCGTTAGTTTATTTGACATTACTGGACTTAAAGATACTCTTTATAGGTCTACAAGTTCCGATTGCTAACTCTAAGCAAACTCTTGGCAAATCTAAATTTCTCGTAACATGCAAAGATTGATACGTACTACAAGTAGTAATGCTGAATGAGATCATTCAGAATCTACGTGATTTCAATTTTGTCAGCTTTCAACTACCACTGAATTAAACAAAGTCACCAGTTCCAAACAAATAATGGTTGTACCTCTGTCCACCGCCTGCACGTAAGTTTAAATCATCCCATAAATTCTAAGTAAAATAATAGCAGTTATGATAATAATTGTAGTAGTAGTAGTAGTAGTAGTAGTAGTAGTAGTAATAGTAGTGGTAGTAGTAGTAGTAGTAGTACTTAGTCAGTAGTAGTAGTAGCAGTAGTAGTACTTAGTCAGTAGTAGTAGTAGTAGCAGTAGTAGTAATAGTAGTAGTAGAAGTAGTAGAAGTAGTAGAAGTAGTAATAGTTGTAGTAGAAGTAGTAGTAGGGGTAGTGGTATGGACAGTAATAGGGATAGTAGTAGCGGTAGCTACTTAAGATGTTTACTTTCAAGGCCATACGCCCTCCTGTACGCCGTACCCCACTTCAGAACTTCGTTTACTGCCATGTTGTTCGTTCTTTAAATTGATTGTTGCTTACGTGTACTTGGATCCTAAAAACCTACCTCACCCCATAAATCTAACACGAAATGTTGAATGCTAACATCAATTTGATAACCCCCTATGGAAATGAAATTAATAATTAGCGAAGCAATGGATGACCTAAAGTTTTTAGGTATGGTATCGCTACGTACACTACACAATAAAATACAGCACTTATAGTCTTTCTAAGAACAAGCGCTCGTGCTTTAATTGTCCTAGAGGACTCTTTGTGGTACTTCTGACTACGCTCCTTCTTCTCTTGTTGATCAGAAAGCAACAATCGTACGTCATTTGCAACGGGGCAGTATAATATTTTGAGATCAGAAATATATACACAATACGGTTGAGAAACTGGCGCATTCAATGAGTGAGGAAGGATATGCATGTTTGCATCTGAAAATTATACTTGTCTTCCTTGTACATAACAGAGTCGGCTCAAACACAGGACAATACACAAAGAGACTCGAACCTTGAAATGTTCAGCGAAATTCAGAGTCACGACAGCGGCGACTAGCTAAAAGCTTACAAGGTATGAAAGTTTCGCTGATAGTTACTGACAATGCTTGGAGGTGTTCAGCGGAGCAGGATCATCTTCTACAACTTTGGACTATGAAATATGAAAGTTTCCCCAACCCCCGTTCCAAAATATCGTTCAGTTTGAAAACGAGCATTTCGGGCACTTGCATGTCAGGCCTCGCTGCCGCTAAGCGGAGAGGTCTAGGAAACAAATAATACCAGACCTGGACACCTCTTTCATGTGGCAAGTGTCTTGCGTGATTTGCTCCATTTTCACCGAAATTTAGTAAAGGTTTAACTTCTATTTGTCCATGATTGTAGCTTGGAGTCTTAGGACATAAACTAATTGTGTGAAAAAAGCTGAGAGTTGATCGTAATTGATGATTAATCTCACGCTCGTTTCAGGATTTTGGGATTGATATGACATTGTTTACCGATTCTTGTGAAAATCGCGAGGAAGTCATCCAGAAAAATGAGAGTTTACAGCAGCTAAAAGGATATGACACAGTGTTGTTGGAATTCGTCGTGAAATTTTGTTTGGGTTGTCGTGGATGGAAATCTCAAATCCAAGGGTTTGGAGATAAACATTACTCCTGGACATGCGTAAGTACTTATAGTTTATATATTGTTTCCTGTTTTCTCTTTGAGGTTTTTATAGAACTGACAGTGCGCTATCGCAGATTTTAAGAATAGTGCTATTTAGCGTTATACGTTATCGTTTTAGCGCTTTGCGTTAAAATTCCTGTAGACACGTATGCATGAGCAGTTTAAAAAGTTTACTTCAGTGCCGTAACCACAGGGAGGGTGTCGGACTATAGCCACTCCAATAATTTCCAAGGGGATTGTAATAGAGAATTGTAATAGAATGTCCCTGGCCCTTGGAGCATTAAAATCGTTTGGGTGAAAATCATTTTAGCCCCCACATTAATATTTACAAAACGGAAGAAAACTAGCGTTCTAATTGGTTAAACAAGAACCAGTTGAAAAAGCTTTTTTTCGTATGACCCTCGTCAGAACCAATCGTCATAAGTATTGGACAATAATTGGTGGTAAAGGCACTGTACTTCCCGCACGAAATTGATATTTGACAATCTACCAAATCTGCACATACGCTTTTTGTATGATGCTGTGCTAACAGATGATAATTGTACGAGAATTGCTCATGTCATAAATGTTCAAAATACTGGGGCAAAAATAAGTAGGGTTTTCTTTCTTGCAATTCTTTGTAACTTCAATCTCTTGATGGGAAGCGTCCGATGTTTTACAAAGAGTGAAGTTTCTCAACTTCGCTGTCCAAAAAACTGCAAGAATTGTATTTAGGAGGTAGGTTGGTGAGTATGATTAGCAGCAGGGTAAAGCCAAAGCAAAACATGACAACTTCGGGGCATTGACATTACTGATGCCCGTGTAAGAGAGTTCTTGTGGGTGTACGTTTCAACAGCTTTGGCTTAAACCACAGTTGAATTGATGGAATCGGAGCACCGTAACTCTTTTCCGCCTTAAACATTAATGGCAAATTACACAGCCTTCTGTATAATAGTGCTCAATTGCACTCTATGGTATCAAGAAACCTGTTCCAGTGTCAGAAGAAGAAGTGTACCTGATCTTGTGACAACAGTCTTCCTAATTCGTTTTCAGCAGTAAAGGTTTGTGTTTTCCAGAACGTATCTTAAGAATGAAATTTAGCAAAAAAATCTTTAGCAGTCCTTATTGATAGTGTACTACGCGAAGGATGAACGAAGACTTAAGCCCATTAGATTAAGCCCAGGATAAGAGAACTCTCAAACTGATCTAAGCTACGCTTATGAATACAGGTACAGGGGCATACAGTTGTTTATGTCACAGCGTACAGGTATATCTACCTTCAACTTGTGTGATAGGTCCACCGGTGGAGGGTGGGAAAAGTTTATTTTTCTGACGCATATCAGAGTACAAATAGTCAACGTGGGGTCGAAAGGATCACAAAACTGTTGCAAAGGATTTTAAAGAAAGGATATCTTCCAGTTTTTCCCTTTCCACCGTATAGAAATTTGTAATATCACTTTAAACAGTGTCCTATTTTAAAAGGTTGTCATGAAGTGTGTCATGAAGTTCGATAGACTCATTGGTACAAGGACCAAGCGTAAAATTCAAGTAAACGCTTGGAAGTAAAAGTTCCAGTCGATTAAATATCCGTGGTTCAGTTAGAATCCCATTCTTCGTATCCCGATGAATGCATATTTAATTACTATTATTATTATTATTATTATTATTATTATTATTATTTACACTAACCTTCTCTTTTCTTCTTCCATTTGCTCAATGATTAACTGGTTTTTCCGGAATTCTTCTTCTCGTCTTCGTCTTCTGGCTTCTTCTCTAGCTCGTCGTTTTGCTATCCTTTCCAGTGTTACTGCTCTTTCAAGTCTACATTTGAAGAAGAATTTAATAGTTGAACGAGAGGGTCTTCAAATCTTCAAATAAACCAAAATTAGAGGAGGTGAACGGCAAAGCGAGACAAAATATTTGTGGGAAACTTTCACAATGGGTTTGAAGATGCAACTCCGATAAATTATTTAACGTAATCTCGTATTTCTCAGATATGGTCATTTTATATGTTTCTACCTTTCAATTCTATTATTTATTTCAATGTTTGATTATGCGACCAATTTAGCCAAGTATCCTTTCCCCAGTGCAGTCCATCTTTTCACGCCGGATTCCGTAAGGTGATAATTGAACTTTTGTATTATTCTGGCGCCGTTCTCAGAAACCATCACTTGCTGATGTTGAAATTGTCTCGTTTAGGTGACTAGCTGGCCTCCTATGGAATCCGGCATGAAATCCTTCCGTTCTCAGGTGTTTACATTGAGACGATTGATCAATGTGGCACCATTAAGTTCCGTTTACATATGAAAATGGCATAATGTAAACAGGGCCTTAACAAACACACCCTCGTTTAGTACTGCTATTTTTTGTTATATCGCATTATTTATATCGATGGCTTAAACCAGCTTCTTTTCTTAGTTGTAAACGGTTTGTCCAAGGATGGTGAAAGAATGACCAAAAGTTGTTTCTAAATCACTTAATTTAAGTCTTACTTGTATTGTAATCGTTCTTTCTTCTCGACAACTTTATGCAGCTCAGTTGCCTCTTCGATCAACTCCATGCATGTCAGTCTGTTTATAATGCTAAAGAACGACAATTTGACATCTCTCTCCCAATACAGACTCGTAACTTCTCCCTTTGTAGTCCCAGTGCTTATTTGGTGTGCCCGGATTCTGTCGAGAAAGCCTTGGATTTTCCGATATGCCAATCTCTAAGTAAGGAAAAGAAGAATAATGTTGAATGTCTTAGAGTGGCAGGCATTGATGTTATTTACTCTACAATCGTTGAAAATGCAGAGGGAAAGCGATGACATCATAAATCAAAAGTTTTAGAAAAGCAAGATTTAACTCCAGATATCTAAAAGTTTCCCCGGGATAGGTTGTTTCCCAAAATACCAGACCTATAGTGTATATAGTGTTTAAACTAGAGACGTTTGAACTAAAAAAATATCTGGTCAAAATTCTGTAAATATTCCGTGGTTCCTTACCTTAGGAACCAGCATCAAATGACAAGGTTTTGTTAGAGAGATTCAAAACTTTGAAAGCTGATATCTCGGAGTTGGGAAAGGTTAACACTGCCAATTTTGGCCATTGACGTTCTTCCTAAAAGGGCAACATAAAAATTGAGTACTTTTCCCTTAATTTAAACTTTTTCAAAATCTTGACGTCACACTTTCCCACCGCATTGATGAAAGTACTTAAGGGAGCTTATACATAAACCTGGAACGTTGCACGTTCCGCGGCATCTCCGTGTTGGGAAAGGGCATCAGACTCAATTTTGGCCATTGACGTTCTTACTAATAGGGCAACAAGAAAATTGAGTATTTTTTCATGATTCAAACATTTTCAAAATCTTGACGTCACACTTTCCCTCCACATTGTTACATCTATTGCACAACATCTTGATTAACGGAGGTGTTAAAGTATTCTTCTAAGTTGTGAGATATCTTGATATTTATGGGGCGTTTTAAACTCGCTTTTGGGACATTCAAATTATCTGGAGATTCAGGTTGGGACGGTGCTTAAGACGTCACGATTTTGAACATATTTGAATTAAGGGGAAAAACTCAATCTTTATATTATCCAATTAGTGAGAACGTCTATGGCCGAAATTGAGAGTGATGCCCTTTCCCAACATCAAAAATTTTTGAATCCCTCTAACAAAACCCTATTGTTTCATGCTGGTCCCCAACTTAAGGAACGAAGGAATTTCAACAAAGTTTTGACCAGAGATTTTTGAGATTGAAACGCCTCTAGTTTAAACACTACATACACTACAGGTCTGCTACTTTGGGAAACAGCCTATTCCAAGCTTGCCTTTGGATATCTGGAGTCAGATTGTACTATTTCTAAAACTTTTGATTTGTGACGTCATCACTTTCCCTCCGCATTGCAGTTGGTCATTCATGAAAGATTAAGTCCATCACTTTTCCGAGAAGAGCTGTTAATTTGCTTGAAAGAGATGAAAACTTGCTAAGGATATTTCTGGTTTTATAAATACAATTCAGTCATTCAAGTCCTATATATTTACTAACTGGATCATTGTCAGTACTGTCTGTAATATGAAAGAAAATTTGATTTACGGTTGTAAAGGGCTTAAACGTCTACATGTTTTCCCCACTGATCTCTAAAAAACACTGGATCGAGCATCTTCCGTCTCAAAGTGAGGTCAGTCGTTGGACGCCATTTCAGT
>JAAAKL020012663.1:0-12907 GCA_010016065.2 Carybdea cf. marsupialis auct. non (Linnaeus, 1758)
GTCACACAGTACAACGTGCTCACCTCGGATGATTTGCTGAACAAGAGTCTGCCGAAAGTGCATCATTAAGCAAACGTAATATTTTAACTTTACACCACAAACATACTCTCCAAAAAACGTACCAGTATTCATTTCCTTCTAATTCATTTAAAGCAAGGTACTTACTGGAATTGCTCATCCTCAGGGAAGAAATATTGAAACACATTGTGAAGAACAATAACGTCCGCTGTAACGAGACGAGACATCAATAAAATGCTATATCTTTAGCAAGCAACAATATGTAGCAGTAACACTATAAGCTAACGACCGGAGGCAGCAGTAACACCATAAGCTAATTACTGCAATTCCCTGCGAGATACTAAAGATATTAAAAATTCTACCACGATTGATAAATTAAGAGTGGATTACCATCCGAATCATTGGCTTGCCACTGTAAAATCTGAATATGGTGAGGTTTTAACAGTCTTCAAACAGAGACTATAAAAAATATTACATCATGGTCATTTATAATCTCTGCTGTAGACTTCTAGGTTTCTAGGGTTACGCACAAATATTGATGAGAAAAAGTATCAAAGGCAAATCATGGTAAGGATAAGAACAAAATTATTAGGTCACGCTACGAATATTATTGCCTACATTTGCGTAGTATGACTATAGCTCGTTATCAGCTACGGTCTGAAAAATCACGCTCACTTTTCCGTCCCACGTCATTTTGCATACTGATTTGGTTTGCAGATTATGCAATGTAAAATTGATGGAAAAAAGCAATATGACAGAAGAACGTTGAAACATTCTGTCGTTCGCTGAGAATGTGTGACGAACGCTCTCATCGCTTTCCTGTTGTCTTAATGTCTATAATCTGACAAGAATCCATATGAAATGGATATAACCATAGTTACGCTCTTAACCAGACGTCAAATACGAAGCTGAATCCAATCCAGAGGGTTACACTGAATAAAATCTAATACCATACTCAAGACATGATGTCTCTGAAAGGGGTAGAATTGGGAAATTTCCTCATCACCACAACGTCCAAATGGAGTTCCCTTCCCTAATACTTTTTCATCCATAACGTTATAAGGCCAAAGTAAGAACAGGAGTACATCCTCCGATGACAAATAGGGACTGCAAATTATAGGAGTCTGGCATCAGATCTGTTCTGACTGTACATTTTAAAAGTTAATGGAGTTCTCAAAATTTTTATGGTAGTTATTTTGGAGTGCGCAGTAACGTGCTCTTGATAAAAATATTGTCCAAACGCCAATAAGATTTTTCCTTACGCAAATAATCGAAGTCTGAACTTGCTTCTATAGACAGGATTTGGAAATGAAATTGTGAATGAATTGATGTACGATGAGCAATGAGAACCAAAAAAAATTTGATGGCCTAAAACCTCAAAGAGAAGATGCCATGAAAGGCCTCATTTTCTAAGAGCAACATGATATTGAAGGCTCAACATCCACAAATATTAGACTTGGCACCCTAGCTCATGTGTACTAATTAGCAAAGCAGACTGAAACAAACGGATTATAAGAAATCTAGCTCGTTAAAGAAAGCAACGGAAGAGGCACGGTAATCATGCTAGAGGAAAGGTAATTAAAGTCTACCTAGATTTTTAATGGCGCGAAGAGGTAGACAGATGTAGTGTCCCTCAGTGGAACTGGGGATTTGGGGAGAGCGTTCTACGCCCTCCAAATGGGGCTACAATGATAAAAGTCATTCAGAGTTTCCTGTGTCTGGAGTTCACAGATTAAAAAATATATCCATCCAAACAATAAATGATCACAACGAACTGCCCCTTCCTGTTGGGAACGAGTGGCCACACTGACGGTAGTGCCTTCCGTGTTGTGTATCTGCCGTAGAGAGAGAGACTGCCTCAGAGAAAGAAGCTGCCGGCTAACCTACGGATTTTATCTTTTAACTCTGGAAATATTTTAGCGGACGAATAATATTCATGATTCCGGGTTGAACAGTTTTCCGGGGCAGAAAATTTTGTCTTCTTCCAACTGGAACTTTTGATAGATGGGGTGGCACACCACATGCGCATACAGATTTTTTGTGTTACAACGAGAGCGAAATTGGCGTAGCGGCACCAAAACCCGCGTAGCGCTGTAGTATGTCCCATAGCGGTCCATAAAAAGTGCGTAACGGCTAAAAGTGCCCTGCAAGAACACTGGTCCAGTTATTCTGTCTTTTACGTTATAATAAGGTCGTACCTAATGAGTTTATTCAGTGATATCTTGCAGATTTAGTTATACAAGAATTTGGAACCATCAGCACCTACAAAGAAGCTCTCCTGCTAGTTTTCGAAGGGCGTAGTAGATTTCTATGGAAACCAGTTTCGGTGGATGGTGACATTGCAATAACTGTCATACATGATTATTGATTTTCTTCAACACATAACAACTTCAGCCCCCTGTCAATGTTTAAAATGAAGAAACTCGTTATTGAATGTCCCTTGATCGTAATCAGCACATTTTTATTCCCTTCAAGGCTAGGTATTGCCTTAACAGCGCTTTTTCTCCAGCGATTTTCTACAGGCAGTGTTTGGCAAGACGTATCAACGAGTATTTATCAAATCCTATAAGATCATTCTAACTAAACCACGACGAATCTGTGTTGTGGGACATGCGTCGCAAATAAAGTGGCTAGATTCCAGGCCCTGCCATGCTAATGTGTACTCAGCTTAGCACCCTCAGGAGGTATACGGTATATGTACCAGTAACATTCAAGGGAATGGGATCAACAATTGACCCGGGATAAATGTCGTGTCTATTCCTTCCGGAAATGAAATACTGGCTTACGAAAACGATTAATTTATGTTGTTACATGACTGAGTTTGACTACTTTCTACAGCTTAGCGAATAAATCTAGTCATAGTGGTAGTCTATTCTTACTCTACTCTATTATTTTTCATTGATGTCTTAACCTCTCTGGTACCTCTGGTATTGTACCTGATGCAAACTGCGTATCTTTTTACAGATTTTCAGATACCAAATATAATTTTAGAGGTGACAAGAAATTCTGTAAAACGATAAAAACTAGTACAATTCGAAGAACATAATGCATCGACAATACTTCATCGAATCCAATCCTTTACATCAAATAATGTATTACATATAGAAGTAAATGATTACCATCAAATGACGTTCCTGGTATACAGAAGGTTTTGCGGCATTATACCAATAAGCACCATAATACATGTCAATCATACAAGAGGAGAGCCGCCGTGGTCTAGTGGTTAAGGAGTCGTACTCACATGCCAGAGGTTGTGGGTTCGAGTCCCGCCTAGCCCGATATAAAGACTATCGGTTGGGGAAGGAAACGGGACACCACCCCTGTAAATGTGCTCTCTCCCCAGGACATTGCTCACTCTAGCTGGGCAACAGGCTACGCTCGAAATCGAGTATGCCACTAAAAAAACAAAAAAACAAACATACAAGAGGGCAGGAATAGAGTTCCCTTAAGAAAGACTGGTGAGTGTTATCTTAACAACTAATAATTTACTCTCCCCCTCATCTTATCTCTGTTACCATGGCAAAGTGTACTTCGGTTACTTGAAAAGCTTGAAATTGATTAAAACTTTGTTACGGATTTCAAAACTTTCCGAAAATTTTTTTACGAAGCTTGCAGAAATTGAGCTAGTTATTAACCAGGAAGATAGTAGAGCTGCTACATACCTTTTTTAAGCAAATCACTTTGATCTCTGACATCACTACATATTACCTACAACGTAAAAAAAATTAAAAGGGAAAATTCTAAATTTGATCAAATATGGTGACTGCCTGACGGTGATACATCTAGCACAAAAAAATCTGAGGGAAAGAATGCGGCCAGGTCATAAAATCAATTATGTAACGTACACTTTATAAAGAAATCGCACACTGGCTGACTAGCGTCTGAGTCGACGATGACGCTTTGGGGATAAGTCATCCTCCAAACGATTTCATTTTCGGTGGAACGTAGACGGAACAAACTCTATAAGATCCTGCAGTGCAAAAATGCTTGCAGCAGATGTAAAGGCTTGTATAACCGCCAAAAGGTTGTACTGAATATCATAAAATCCACGTTCAAAATGCCATGTTGTACGTCAACATTGATTTTCCACATCTTTTATCAATTTGCCAAGTATGTGCGATAATGCCATCTAAGACTACATTTTCATGTCAACTGCAACAATGATTAAGCTGGTATTAGATAAATAAATCTAACTTAGTTATAATCTAGTTGTGTGGCACAGCATCAACATTACATAACAATATAGAATTATCATTACAACAAAGAAAGAACGGAAAAATGCCTTCTCTTGTAGGAGAGGGTCAGTAGCTGGGGAGGTAAAAGTTTAGTTCATCATAAATTGTGGGGGAAGGTAACTGCTAGTAAGGATAGAAAGTACCTTATATACCTGCATAACTGGGAAACAGGGGTACTCAAACGTTGGCAAAATTCCATAGAAATGGGCTTTCTACCGATAGCATGTCATACTCTTTACATTTTCCACTAATAACATTTGCTGTCACTACATTATCGTTAGTCTCGCTCTGGCGATCAGTCGAACCTCTTAAAGGAACTTCAAGGGGTCATGATTATGATGAGCACTAATCGGTTATGGAATGTGATCTTTTCTGGTACAGACTGAAATCGAGATCAAGACAAGAAATATATTTGGACAATGTTTCTACAGGTCTATCGATATACTGCTATTGAACGAAAGTACCTACAATAGACGTGAAGAATACAAGTTGTCAAAACACTGGTTCATTTTAAGCATGTTCTGTTCTAATACTTGTCAGTGTTATCATTATCTTATCAAATTAGATTGAGATCGGGAGAAGTTTTGAAGCAGAACCATACATTTACCTCTCCGCTACACGCAGGGAACGGAGAGCACATTTTGACGGGGGATACGTATCTGATTTATTTCGGAAATAGATATCGTGGTTGCTGAGTGCCTATAATGTAAGATACCCATTGCTTTGTATATCAAGCTGTGTATACCCCCAAGACTTCGAAAGTGCAAATCCAATCTTTTAGCATTGAAGTCTCATGCGATTTCAGTGTCTAAGCATGGAACCTATGATCTCAACGACTTACTCCACTATTTCCATAGACTGTATTGACACAAAGTATCCAATGAGGCCGATTACTCGAAGTAAATTACTACTTTGTTGACCCCGATTACAATATGGGGCGTTTAAGGTCACAAAAGAGTGAGAACAGCGACGAACAGTTTTGAAGGTTGTACTAGAGAAAAGTGAAAATGATACCACTGGGATTCGAGCTCTGGACGAGGTTCGAATCCCGGCGGTGACATTTTCCCTTTTTCATTATCCCTTCAAGCTTTAAAATCCTCTCTACTCTATAACGAAGAATATTCCGGTGCAGGAATGACTTCCTTTTTCTTCCTTAAACTTACAACATTTATCGTATGAGGAAGTTAAATTCTATGTGAACTAATGGTAACAAGATACGTCATTAGGCAATTGATATTGCGCTGAAGCATAGGAGCATTACCTCATTAAAATTCTTAAAATTGTACCATGTGTTTCTAATATTGTCCACATCAAAATCAAGGAATAAATTTTCATTCATACTTCCTTACGTAGCTACGTCACGTGATCACCTTTACATAGTTATTTTTTCAGTAGTCTCAAGAACATGACACGTCATTGCGTGTAAAGATACGAGGTACTGGGAAAATTGTTAAAATTGTTCATCCTTAAAATAAGTATCCGCCACGGAATTTTTTTTCGTCAAAAATTGTTCGCCCGCAGTTGTTCGCCAATAATTACTAGCAATGGCATGATACATTTGTATGCTTGGTCCTCTTTGCACTATAAGTACATGAAGAAATAATACTACGCAAATTGCTTGAGGGATTCTCCAGCAATAAATAAGCTTGTCTCAAATATCACACAAGGCAAGAAGTGCCACAAGGCAAAAATAGTAACATGTACATAGGACAAAGACGTCTCTCCAACTCAAATTACAAAATTTCGGTTTTTCACATAGTCCCTACTGTTTTCTAAGAGTGGTTTCGTGTGTAACACCAGACAAACAATAGTGGTAAAAGACGTTTTCCCTGATGGGTAATTATCAGCGAACAACTGCTAGCGAACGAATTCTCGGTGAACAGTCTTCCAGACACCAGTTACATTGTACACTGTTTCAGCGTTGCTTAAGGAAGTACCCTAACGAATCTCGGATAAAGGGGTCAGAATTCCTAATAATTTCACCGCGAGTAAACAGCTAAGTTACACTTTAAAGCAGCGCATCAGTTAGAAAAGTCCCATATTTGCAGTTGAGGTATAAGTCAGCAGAAGGAAGAGTATTTTCTTGTTACAGAGAAACATATTCACTTTATGTTATATATTATTATGATCACAAATATTATGATTGTTTTCTCTCTATGCAACATTACGGTGATCATACGTATTTTGTTTCCTTACTAACATATGTATGTGTCCTTCTTCGCCCTCCATATTTTGTAGGAAACGTCATTTACATCAAAAAAAGTAAGTTTGCTCCTCGTCAAACACTTGGAACCTGGAAATAGTCTACAAGTGCTACACAAGTCTTCTCTGCCTATGTTCTTTTTCAAACTCTGTCTGGAGTGCTCAACTAATGGCCACCTTCACAGTCTAAAGCCGACTACAGCCCTACCTAGTGTCATCAAGGAACTATTTGTATCGTAAAATTTAAGTGATTTCCCCTTTTTGTATCATATCCATATATTTACTTATTCCTCACTATTAACATGTAAGCGTTTAAAAGATACTAAAGAAATAGAAAATTTCACCACGAGGATTCGAAACCGGAATTCACGCATACTCGCATTGATTCTCTACTAACTGATGTACAATGTTAAGGCAATGCAATGACGTCACCAATCAAAAGTTTTGGAAATAGTACAATTTGACTCAAGATATCTAAAGACAACACTTGAATAGGCTATTGAACAAAACACCAGACCTGAAGTGTATATACAGTTTAAACTAAGGGCGTTAGAAGTTCAAAAATCTCTGGTCAAAACTCTGTTAATGTTCCTTAGCTCCTTACTTTAGGATCCAGCATCAAATTATAAGGATTTGTTACAGAGATTTAAAACTATAAAAGCTGACATCTCGGTGTTGGGAAAGTGCATCAATCTCAATTTTAGCCATGAACGTTTTTACTAGTAGTGCAACAAGAAAATAGAGTATTTTTTCCATAATTCAAACATTTTTAAAATCGTGACGTCACACTTTCCCTCCGCATAACAAACTCAACTGACACTAGCTCACAGTACGTCACCGGTGGACATCGACAACCACCTCTTCATGAATTTGGAGATATGTCCAGTCTATAAACCACTCCTAAGCGCACTGAAAGTCGCACAGTATTATTGAGAAGAGAAAATCAGAATTTATCAGCTTTTTAAAAGATACTACGGAAATAGTAATGTGTCAACAGTTGTATTCGAATTCAAGATAATACTTTCATTAGATATCTATGTATTTACTATGGCTATAGATAGGTTGATATCCTCCCGCACTACGTTACTCTAACAGTAAAGTCAGTCAAGGAAACAGTGAGACTAGAAATGACGATAGATAAACAAAATCTGTGACAACTGCATGCGAAGACAAATCCACAGCAAGACATCAGCATGCCTTTAAAAAATTCTTTATGTATCATGGGAAATCTAAGTAGCTTTAGATCCAGTTTCGTCCCTACGTAAGCTGCAAGCCGATAAAGTCTTCAAAAGCAATGTACAAGGTTGGAATCTAAACTTTAGGCTCGTTACCATGAAGGAATTTTATATAAGGTTCATTCTGATAAAGATTTCTTGGCATGTGAACTTCTATTTAAGCTGACGAAGATTCCTCCACTGTATAAGAGACTACAGATATAAATATGAAACCGTTAACACTTTTTCATAGCTATTGGACTAAACAAATTGAGTATTCGACAGTAACATTGAGGAGAGTATAAAACGAAGATCGTATACCGTCAGTATTACAGTTTATAGGATTTCATAGTTCCTCAGGGGCTCATTGAATAGTCGGGAGTTCCATGCGTGGCAAAGGGTCACCAAGTACGATAAAGGTTGTATGCAAAAGACTTACAGCAATTCTTTGGTCCATGCAGAATTTTCTGGCAACATCCTCTTGCAGTTTACAGAAATCTGGATTTATTTCAATTCCAATGATGTAACGAAATGATGTCCAAACGTGTGCCTTTAAAGTTAAAGTTGAGGAAAATACAGTAAGTATTGCAACTGCGAACGAACTAAGGCAGTTGTTACAGTGGTCGAGATTTAAGAGTGAGGCAGAAAGGAAAGAAGGGCATAAACGTCTATCCAAATCCATAGCTGTCTTTGATGCAAATACGGTTGTATCAATTGCAAGATCCAAATAGCTACTGCGATACACCCTAAATTAAACGAGCTGTGAATTTTATGTAGGTTGGATACACTATAAAAAGAACGCCCAGGGAAACTTAAGGAGTGAGCCCATCCACGTTTGTCAATAGTAAATGGGAACCTACGATCAACTATCATGAAATAAGCATTACTACATATAAACGACTGAAATATTATCATGGAAATGAATCTAGGGCTACTAAGATGATCTTAATTGAATACTTCCCAGTTTATACCTTTCTAAGTTTGGACAATACTCATATTGGTAGCATTGATCCTTCAGGCCCATGAGTTTCAAAAGCCCTGTGCGGTCTGACACTGCGACAAATTTTACGAGATGATAATAAAATATTGCTAGATGACTCCTTATTCTGGCATTTCGCGGCAAATGTTTGTCTCGTCCTTTTAATTATTCAAACTGAAACCAGGTACCTCACACATCTCATTATGCTGTGGCAGTCATGATGTTAGGAAAGTATGTTATGTCCTTCGACCTACTTAAACGACTTCTAGGAGTATTGTAGCTAACGTAGGCTAACTACCTAAAAATATCTAAGATTAATTCGAAGAAGTAAAATGTATACATGGATAGCATAATATAATACATATTGTTCTAAAATCCTACATTGTCAATATATCTTCGACAAATATTGTAAGCACATACATCGCCATGCCATCGTCTGATTTGTATTTCTATTTCAGAGAGTGATTTGGGGAAGTCAATTCTTAGAGTCTTGGTTCCCTATGTCTGATGGTCTCATGGCCTGGGCACTATGTTTACCCTTGATAAGGCAAAACCATTGCTTTCTCTCAAGTCGTGGAAACTTTCCTACTCTAACTAATTGATACCCAAAAGAGAACAGGGTACGTTTGTCCCATACACCAAGCATGAGCATGTATCTTCTTCGTGTAGTTCTTGCTTGACCTTACTCCCCTCGTGCGTTCGTCCACCGCTTTCCAGCAGAAAACAGCTTTAGCAAGTCGGTTATAATTTATTGGAGGGACTTATTCTGCTAGCTACAAATGCTGGGGGCTACTGTCAGGTGGAGGCATCAATGCAGAGATTTCATTTACGTATCATCGCTTGTGATCTGCACTCTGTGTAGATTTCAATGTCTCGTGAACATCATTTGTAGAAGGTATCATTTCGTTTAGCAAGCTTAATTTTACCTCTCAAAGCCTCGCTTCCATAAAGAAACAGAGGGACCAGGATGGTGTTATGAAGTCACTTTCCCTCTATGCCATGTTGATGACCAGATTTGGTTCGTCTCGCTGTTTTACCAATCCTGCCGCTGATGCCACCATCTGCTTCCCGATGCCTTGAATAACAAGCTGGACTTGACATGAAACAGTATATTAATCACAAAGCATTATGGGGAACTTATGACCCTTAAAATCTGCGTGTTCTTGGTATTCCAAAAACCAAACTTTTCAACGCAAAAACAACACCAATCATTGGCAGTTATACAACTCACGAAACTGGCCCAGCTAATAACCAGAATGGAACAAATAGGCGCCTTTGAATAAATTCTCGGTGCACACTAAAAGTGATATGCCACGTTAGTGAAATGCGATAGGCTTACCCCATACAAGATGGATCCAAGTCTTGATCCTACATCAATAAAAATTTTCTGATCTTGCTGTGGGACTAAATCTTTGACGTTCTTAAACATGAACCTCATCTGGTGCAGTGACAATGAATGTGATATGAAAGCTGAAGTTGAAGAGGAAAAAACAGTCAACCTTAACCAACTTCAATCAAGGTAGAGTTTAAACACGTTACATAAAACAAACAAGTCCAGAAGAAAAAAATAAAAGGTAGACAGCCTGTAATGATAAATAGAAGTGTAACTTTTAGGTCATTCCTTTATAGTCTTAATATTAATCCGAGGTTCCCAAACCCTCCTGGAGAACACGTACCTATCAGAATTCGTCAAATAATTTAGCCATTAACAGCGTGTATTTTTCTCTTAAGGTGCAACTGAATAGACTGTGAACTTTGGCTACGAGTAAGGGGTTGTCCGTACCAATGACTGAGTTTTGTAACTCACACATATAGCGTACTGAGCTCTGAAAATAGGATCACGCAACTACAGTAAACTGAACGCAATACAGATGTCTAAAGGATCGTAGCTCGATAGAATAACCAAGTAGCAAACTAAAGCATCTTAGATTTAACAATTAAAATTTTGGATCCGCTATGCTATCGTTTCAATCTATCATCAGTAGCATGATATCCTCGTTTACCTCCTTGACGATCTACAAATTATACTTAGATTTCCATACTGAAGTCTACTACATAGGCCATAACATGTATTTTTATAACCGGTGTGTATACGAAAATAAAAAGGCACGTGGTTGCAGCGAATTTCTCTCTCTCGATAACATCAAATATTACGAGTGAGATACAGTGTTCCTAAATCAGCTAGTTACAGCCCAAAGACAAAAGTGGTATTTACACTGTAGCGAATAGGTATTTACAAGGACTTGAAAGGAACTTCGGATAGGCCTTCTGCTCACATACAAAGCAGGTCAATGATCTTCACGGCGCAGTGCGGTGGTTTTAAAAGTATACGTAGTGCAACGAATTACTTTTCAAGGCGCAGAGGAAACAAGTTCCATTGTGATTTTCATGAAGCGATGTTAATCTCGTTTTCATGATTCAGCTTTCACGAAGATCTACGATTTTTATATATCTATATATTGTTGACTCTAATAGGTCAATGTCAAAATGTCAAATGCATTGATGTAAATAATACTTCTTTCTGAAAACGCATAAGCAGTTAACAAAGTACGGGGTTTTGATAAATTCTGATTCCCGAGCACAAAGACGAAACAAAGAATGTGCTTTTGCTAATACTCTAAAGGAATTCTCTTTATAGTTGTCGACACAAGGCTGGATCTCCTGCACAGGTTGGCCGATTGCAGAATCGCTGTTTGGTAATATAGTTACCTTTGCAAACATTAACTAGGTAAAATTGTCAATGCTGTCCTATATACTCGCCGTCAAAGCGTGAGTTTGAAAACCAATTAACGCTATTGTGTGATTGGAAGTAGTACGCCCCTTTTTGGGTTGTAGGCAACAATTTTGGGTAGACTCCAAAACATGCGGTTTTACCGTGGTAAAAAGATTTAGCATCGGAACTGTATCTACCCTCTTCTCAGATTATGAAACGTTTTCTATCCAAGTTAGTCGTATATTTGTACCTTATTGGTCCCCATTTTGAATCGAACAAAATAGTGGCAATATTAGTAGACATAACATAACTGATAACGTTTTCCATTTACCCACTTTCTAGTGAGAAAGTTTTAACATATACGTCTAAACAAGGACGGTACGCTGCGGCTGCCTCGCGCTGCAAGAAACAGCTTATTACAAAGAACTTTCGTGGAACGATTCTATCCATTCACGGCCTTCTTCAGATTTATATCATCACTATAACTAATGAGTGAGAGCAGATGTATACATACCAGCCGTAATAATTCCACCTTGCAACCCCTAGTAGTTCTGCAAGCAACAGATATGTTTTGCGCGCAATAAGTAGCATTAGGTAGTCATCACGACGTGTACCTCCGAATTATTACTGCCGGATTTCAAGTATTAACAGTAGCTACCGCAGTTCAATTTTTTCGTTGTCGATAATGACAAGATAGTGATGATTCAGTAAATACTCTTGAAATTTGTAAATTTTACTCAAGCACGCGGTGAGTGCCTGGGTCCCAGATTCGGATCCCAGTGGTGACATTAAAACTATTCTATAGCATCTCTTCAAAATTGAAGGAATATTTACTTTAACTTGCAACTATCAACTGTCAAAGCTATCATTTACTTTTGAAGAGCTAATTTACCCTATATAAAGTTGGTTTAGAAAACTAAGCAATGTACAGCGTTTTAAGGGCCCTTGTGATAGCATATATTCTACTTCTCTGGTATCGTTTCAAACTAGGTAAATCATGAAAATCAAATAACATACTTAAAGGTCTTGTGGCCCTTGATCCACAGTCCTCGCAGTAGTGTCTTGACAGTTTTCCTTCCTCTACTAAGTCGTTGAGGGCATCATCATCATACAAGAAAGCATCAACGTGCACTTCTCGGTTTTGCTGTGGAAATATAGAAGAAAAAAGATCACCAAAACATCTAACTAAAAAAGAACCAATCACTAAAAAAATCTAATTGTAGGGCTATTCTTACGGAGGCAAGAAGGGCTATGATTTCGAATCTTAATTTTGATATGACACTTTTTTTTCTTCATGATTGTTTCTGGTTTACATGTGACAATAGTTAAATAATCATAAAAAGGCCAGTACTTTTTATTCAAGTGAATTTTTAATTGGTTCAGATTTATGTTTACCACCCTGATTTTGTTTCTAAGGGGTCGATTACATGGCAGGGCTGGCCCGGTTAACCGGGCTAGCCCGGCAAAACGGGCTGGCCCTCCCTCTGTTGATTTTCTTTATGAAATGGAAATCGTATTACATGAGAGCCGGGCTGGCTCGGTGCCG
>JAAAKL020012664.1:0-12907 GCA_010016065.2 Carybdea cf. marsupialis auct. non (Linnaeus, 1758)
TAAGTAACGAGTGACGACCAGTAAACGGCAAAACAAACAACACTTTACGCCTGGGAACAGTTAAGGTACTAACATTTAGCTAAGAAATTATGAAAACAGAAATCAATAAGACGTGTTGTTCCTCTCCTAAGGATTGTAGTGCCTTTACTTGTTATGCAGCAAGAGTTGGTTAACTGGAGGCGAGGTGTCGCAAGAGGCCATATTCAGATCATCAAGACGTGTCAGATGGGTCAGTGTCAAATGGGCAAACGATATGGGATGATGTCAAGCCAGCTGATTCTGTAAGATCTCAAATTTGGCCTAAACACTTCCCTTTTTTAGGAGTTATCACAAAGTCAAGGCCCCTAGGTAATATTTTTTCTGGACTATTCTTAGTTACAAGACTCTTCACATGAACGAGCTAAGGGACAGATGAAGTTTGATACAAGTTTTTGTCAGCCTGAAGGTGTTAATTTCTGAAGTATTCTCCTTCTTCTCTCTTCCGAATAGAAAAATTGACCGTTCCATTGAAACGAGATAGAAAAATTGCTTATATGAAAAGGGTCTTAGCCTTTAGGCATCATTTAGTTAGCGCCGGAGACTTCCGATTAGTTTCATATTTGCGAAACCTTCATGTTTTGCCTCGTTACATTTACAAAAATTTTGATATGATCTTAACGTTAATAAAAGAGCTAAGATAAAATCCCAACATTATCTTCGACGTGATATATACAATTTAATAAAATATGAACTCTCAAATGCAATTTAGAATTAGCTTCAGACCCCCGATGATAGGTAGTGATTTTGATAACGGCTTCCCACTTTCTCATGCTTCTGGACTCAGCTTGACTAGACATCTTGTCTTTCTTAAACTATTGGAGGCAAGATTTTTTCTCGTCAATCTAACCTGTACACACTTTTATGTGCACAATTGGTACATCATAATAGTATTCCCACATTCAAGTCGTCGTCCATTGCAATTGAGCTTCATTTTATTATCGTATTCGCATCGTATCATATTATCGTTTGCCCATCCTGCAGTTCGAACTTGAATCTATTTCTAATACGTTACGTCAGTAGTAATATCTCCAATACACCGGATGAAGTCTTACGTAGCTGACAGATTGTTACCCATTTGTTGTGTTTTTTTTCGTTGGATGGCCTGCCATGAAAGTCTGGATGTCCTTCTGGCGCAAATGTTTCAAACCAAATGGATGTCCTAAAAAGTTATGGAACATCTCTCATCTTGTAGGTAAGATGTTCTTTTGGCTATCATATCAAACAATATTCAAAACAATTTCAGCTTTTTGTAACAATTCAAAACCACGCGCACCGATTAGCCGGTAATCTGCCGTCCGATTATTCCTTGCTGTGCAATCTTGCACTTTAATATTAATCAGGGAAAGCAACTAAAAATCGATTTAGAGGTGTTGTTTTCATTTTCAGCACCGGCATGACAAAGAAATTAAGGTAATCTACATTTAATACCCTTCGCAAAGTTGTGATAGCAAGGCGCCTACATAGCCATTCTCGTCATGCAGATAGGTTGTAGACACATCCAAATGCTTTTGAAAGGCGACTGTCCAAATTCCAGCTAATCCATTTCACTTCTTAACTGAAGATTGTCTTAGCTATGTGACAGCAAACAACAATTACATATTTATTTCAAATCAAATCAAAGTTATTCTTAACAACATACGATCGAAATACGATGATTCTTTGACAGATTTTTAAACCGTTATTCTGAAATTGAAGAAACCATATCCTCTAACGATTTTGACATCAGTACCACATTCTGAAATTTTCAGCTTGAGACAATTGCAACCAGGATGTTAATTTCGATCTTATCTACTTATAGGGGATTAACTGACCCTCCTTGGCTTAATACTGGTATCTAAATCTAATATATATAAAGCTGGGAACTCTAAATGTTAGATGGAACCGTAACGTGTTTTGGAGACTTCATTGATTGTAAGTCAGACAAGGAAAACCAAATTTCTGTCTGGAATTCCCTTGCCTCTGAAAAAATAGTCCCACCAACGTTGTACCTACTTCCCTTCATTTAAAGCTGCTAAGCGACAACTACCAGGGTGCACGGCCTACAAATCTTCTTGAAATCGGTTCATAACAAAGAAGTTAGAAGCAGAGTTGGAAAAGTTCAAATATTATCTAAGATAACAAGCCAATTGCTACAAAACCTTCCCAAGCTGGTCATGCTCTCTACTATTGAATTTAGTAGCTGACTACAGCAACACTAAGACATTAGCTCGTGTTAAGAAAACTCACAAGCGCAACATCAATTGAATATTATGACACATCTTGATTGATGGAAGATTTAATAGTACCTACAGAGATTATTTCCTTTTTCTCCAGCTGGGTGTAAAACAGCACCAAGCAGAATGCTTACGTCAATGGTCTGAATTTTACATTCCCTGCAAATGATATAGATAAAATTTACTCCCCTCTTTCTTTCCAACTACACCAAAGAGACTTGAAAAATTCCATACTCAGTAAATCATCTTGTACTGTCCTTTTAATTTAAGTTTCAGTTTGAAATGAAAGTGAACATTCTTGAAAAATATCAAGATAATTATATCGGTGCTAGAAAATGAAGAACTAAGACTGTATGATAGCAGTACTTGCAGGTGAATTCACTTGCTATGGACTCCTCTCATCGATGTAACTGTGGGCCTTTGTAAACATGATCAAGTGAAAATACAGTAATTCTTACTCTGTTAATTCAAACAATGTGCTGTTTAATAGTGATTTCTGTTTTCTCTGTCCCTAACTTTGCTTAAAAAATATCCAACAATTTAGACTTCTGCTGAAAAGAAGATTTAGACTTTTCGTGTAAGGCTATGTGTCCCATGGGTTACTTTTGACAAGTATATTTACGGAGGGAAATATCATGAAATTTCGAGCCGAAAATTTTGTTAACTTCAATAATTGTAAATCTTGATAAGGCATGAATTGGAAGTCAAATTTTTGTATCTCCTGCATGACTCTGCTTGATTGCCTCTATGACGTGAGCATACTAGTTTATTGTACCATTCACAGCAAAGATGAGGATAAAGGTAGTAATGCGAACAACACACCAAGCTGTGTAAAACAACTTACAAGGATTAGCTTCTTGTTTTTAGAAGAATTTCTAAGGTCGATTGGATATAGGTGCTAGTAGGCTATCTACAGACTACATCAATGGTAAAGCTGTTTTCAATAGGTGTATTTGGACAAAATTTCTATTGTTTTATAATTCGAAGAAGAACACAGAGTGATTCTGCATGCTGTACTCAGTGCAAGTGACCATTTAAGAAGTGTTATTGAAGCTCGTTGTTTGTAATAGCTATTTTGTTGAGGTTTTGCGGCAGGTGACACTGAAACCGGAGTTGTAATTAAAGATCTTTTATTTGAAATCAATAAAAGAGGCAGAAAATAATAGTACTTGTTAAGCAACAATGGCAAAGATAGTGTCTACTTTAACTCGAAAAAGGCTTTCTCGTTTTTACAGCTGTGTTCTACTCATAATAACAAGGGACTTATTTATCAAAAACTGAATGGGAGGTTATCATTTATCTTTTAAACCACCGACTAAAAACTCTATCTCCTTTTTAAGAAGTGTGATATTGTCAACCTTCGAAAATATTGGTTGCAATTTCGACGGTAATAAGCCCTTACAAAGACGACTCAATTTGTGGAAACAAGAGATAAGTCGACAGACATTCCGTTCATGCGTGAGTTAGTTGCAGCTCAGGGCGTTGCCCTTCAAAATATCACGTATTTGTTTCAATATTGAGGGCTTGATGTACTTTGTTCTTAAGCCCTTCAATTCAAAATTTCTCTCTGTGTTTTTAACCCACGGATCTACACTTTCTATGATTGTGACCTAAAAGGCTTCTTCCAGTCCGCCATGCCAAATTGGGAGGAAGTATTCATGTGGCTTTCCTTGAAAAGAAGGAGAAACGTTTTTCGAATTGAATTGGCTGTCCATGTATCTACTCCACCAATAGTAGTAGTAGTTTATCTTACATGCATTTTGGAGCAGACTTTGCAACACAGATATACAAACTGCAGTGATGTTATGCAGCCAACGCCAGTAGGTCATCAGCAGTACGCCAGACTTCACTGATCTTTCAGCCACTTAAGTACTGTGCATTTCCATCTGGTTGGCCCGTACTGCATCAGGGTAATCTTACTCAGTACTCCTACTGGTGTTGAAAGAGGATATAAAAAACAAACACCAAAACAAACAAACAAACCAAAAACCAAAAAAACAAGCCACCAAAAACCCATAACCAACAAAAAACACACACAAAAATGAAAAAAAAACCACAACAAAAACCCAACAACATTCACTGCTACAATAATGAAAAGCGACAGACCTTAACTCTTATTCACCATAGCTATGGACAGCATTACGTGCCAGAGGGACCCAGCTTTCCCACAATCCAGGCTGAACCAACGTGCTTCAGCAGCGGAACTAGCACCTTGACACCATACTCCTAAGTTTCGGCATCTCCACCCTAGTGCTTGAAGCAATTTTCTCAGAGTCCACCCGGCAAGTCCCCTGCACCCAACTTCCACAGTGAATAACTTAGCAATGATTCTTTATGACTGAGCAATAATGAAATTGGTTGTTGACTGTGAATAGATAAATGATAGATGATCGACTAACGCATGAACATAATTTTAAATGGGTAAATCAACAGTGAAGGACTCTCAGGCTTTACTATTAAGATATGCCCTAGATAGTAAATCAGGTGAATGGAAAGAGGAAATGGTATTTCTTCTGACACTGCAAAGCAAAATATATTACGCCGTATGAACAGCAATCCAACTTGCATTTAGTACGAAAATCTAGTCCATTCACCTGGAATTTGTCCGCTTCAGAAAAAATTTGCACCGGCTTTACATTGCCTGCTATAACAATTAAAGCACCCTCTTCCGATACTTTAGTCGAGCCATAACTAGGAGAGTTTGGAGTCCACGGCACAGTAATCTAAGTTTGTATCTTAAAGACTAGACGGGTACTTTATCTATTTGTTCTGCCATGTGTTCTTCGGCTGATGCTCTTTTTTACAAAATACCAGTATCAAGTTATTGCAATGAGTTCTTCTCCTAGCAAGTTTAACTAAATATAAAATAAAGTTCTTTTCATCATTACCACGATACAATAACAGAAAAAGTCAAAGTCAGAAAATAAGGTTGCGATTTCCTTGTATGTCTACTATTCTCTTGTATTTGACAGTAGGCTAGCGCCAACATTTAAAATCGAAAAACTCCTTGGCATTTAAGAAAAATGTGCTGCGACTTCCATTTTTACTTCACAAAATTTTTCATTGCATCCGTCATGTACGAAGGGTTACTGCCATATCATGTCGGCAGTTAAACTAACACTTCGTTCACAATCGTTGACAAACATTGCAAATACATCTACGAATACAACTAAACTGCTACGCTCATGTTACAATTGATGCTGCTACAGGGCCGTAGCAAACGGGGGCCTGCCCTTCAACTTCTAAACAGGTGGGACTGAATTGCAGTATTATCAGATTTCTTAAACATAGTTTAACAGTTCCCCCTTAGCTTTGTTAAACTGAGCTCGCCTCCATTTCACGCCAGTTGCTGTCAGGTACACATTTCGGCGCAGAAAGTAAATTTCTAAAGAACTCCTATCACCAAAAAAAGCGTGTCGTTGCTCTGATATTGCTTTGGCACAGCTGAATGTTTGATTGATAAATTGTGTGCGGGAGGTCAGTGTCGGAAATTCATCCATGAAGCAACTCATTACCATCATTTACTAATCCCTTTGAATCAATGGTATGGACAAAGTGTTGAAGTATAATTATATTACAGTTTTGTTCGAGCTTTGTGAGCTTTGATCTGTCTGATAAAGGTGACAGTTTAAACGCGATGGACGCAAGAAAGAAGCTACAGTCAATCTTTTATCAAGCTAAAAGTACCAGATAAAGAAGCCAAGAAAAATATTTGTTCTACATCTACAAAAAATGTTGTTGTCCACGAGCAGATACCACCTCGAGCGCCAGTCACAACACAGAACAGATCGAATCTCCTTTTTACAACTTAAAGAGCTTAAGAGCTCGCTACGAACTAAAAAACCTCAAATTTCTAGTGTGGTTGTAAGGCAACAGGGAACACTCGTGTAACACAGCCTTGCTTGAACACTTAAATTGGCTTCATTACATTGAGGAGATAGATGCAGCATTTTGTTTAACGTGTTTGAAGGCTGCGGAGCACAATTCGCTTAGCACAAAGGCGTTTTCACAGAGTGATACATTCACTAAAACTCGTTTCACCAAATGGAAAATACTCTCTCAAAAGGCAAAGACTTCGACAAACATCAAAGCACCGATTCCCATCTTGAAGCAACTCTACGCTATATTGATGTTAATTCAACTGCGTTTAGAAACATAGTGGATATGACGTCGTATGCTCTTGCATCAGAGAAGAAAGCAAACAGATACATGCTACATAAGATCATTTTGAGTATACTACATCTTGTAAGGCAGTAATCTCCATTTCGTGGAAATAGGAATAGTGATGCTTCAGCAGAAATTGACTCAAACTTCTTCCATGTTCTTCTAGTGCGATATGAAGACGACTATTCCTTGCTTGAATGGCTCCAACAAGAGAATTTTGTTCACTTCACCGGCAATTCAAAGAGGAATGACTGAAGTCTTGGCTGTCAATGTCATAAAAAATTTTTCCTACAGGATTGGCTGTACACCATTTATTACCATTATGGCTGACAAAACGAGGGACGTGTGGAACCAAGAGCAAATGCTAGTTTGTATCCGCTGGGTCGACAATGAATTGAATCCACACGAAGATTTTATTGGAATGCATCCTGTTGCTATAGCAAACGCTGAAGAGATCATTACTGTGCTGAGAGTAAAATGCTTTGTTTTTTATTTCTTTAACCCATCTCTGCAATTTTAGGTGAAAGGTTCCAAACGAAATGTAGGCTACTTTTTGCATCATCAATTTTCTTATTTAGTTTTCATAGTTAAGGTCGAAGACATATTTCCGATTGAAATTTCCGTGCGAGGCATGTTCTTGCACTTTCAAACAGCAAACAGAAGTATAGCGTAATGCAGGATATTTTACTTTCTTTGATGCTTGAGATCGATTCGGATGTCCTTGATAAACATGTGGGCCACATTGGATCGTTTTGATCAGTCTACAGCAGCAACACGGATCTTGATTTGTTGATAAGACAGCTGAAACTACCTCCAGCTATTGCAGAAGGCTATGGATTTGAGCCTGTTCAAAAATCGCCCACCCTCCCTCTCTTTTTCCCTCCAGCTCTGGCTGTAGGGTAAGAAATTCTGACAGTTATTTAGGCCAACATTTTAATTTTGGAGGAACAAGTACAAAGGAATAAGTTTGTCATACTTTCAACTATTTCGCTGCAAAATTCCCTCAAAATTGGCTGGACTTGCATACTGCTTGTAACTCTGGAGAGACTTGTCTTAACACCCTGGACAAGAAGCTCCCAGAGACTCGAAGCTACATTTCGAAAGCTTTTGTAAACTGAAGTTTCAGAACTGGATATCCATATTTTATCTCCTGCTGATTCACAAGTATGTCCAGTAGTGAAATTAAAGTACGTCGATCGGCTTTATTGAGGTCAGAGCAATCTATTCAAACCCTTTTCAAACTGGTTGGAAATTTTTCAGGCGTGCAATCAGAGCAACAATATATTTACAGAATCTTCCTCGAATGTGAGACTAATTGCAGGCGCATTTTTTTATCTGTTCGATGCAAAAGCTGATGTCGTCACATTACCGTTGCATCATATCGTACCGCAGCTAGGCTATTTTGAATATTTCATAGAGTACTCTTGGGAGAACCTGGCATCTTCTACCTTTTATTGCCGCGATAAATAACATAGGCATCAGGCAAAGTCTCATGTTCCTAAAGGCAATCATCCCAAGCCATAACAGAAGCACCGTCGTGTGCTTGTGCCAAGGGCTTATCTCCACATTTAAACTTAGTGAAGATGTATTGGACTTGTTCTATTATTGCAATGGCTGATCTGTCCTCACTAGCAACCGTACAAACAAGATGTCGTTCGGAAACCTTACTCCTGGCTCCTACGTACCTTAAGGTTGTGGAGAATGGTGACGTTGGCAACGTTTGATGTTTTCTCTAGTAAAATTTGTCCCGAGGGAGCAAGTGAAATTTCCTTTCTAATATTTAAGAGTTGTACATTATTGATGGGTTCGATCAAGTCGTTCAGGATTCTGTTGAACGTACTTTGAATAACACTAAATGACAAGCCATAGGGAATAATACGACAAAAAGGGAACTTTATTTCGTACAACATTCCCTCCATAACTAATTTCTTCAGGTCTATTCTAGATATAGAATTATTATTTTTATTTCTTTATTTCGAATAGACCTGAAGAAGTCAGCTATAGTCGAAACGTTGTCTAAAACATAGTTTCCTTTTTGTCGTAATATTCGTTATTGCTTGTCGGTGTATTAATCACCTTATCAGAAGAAACAATAAATGACTGTAAATGGTGTTTTAATATTGGATCAAACTCGCTCACTAACTCTAATGTTTCCATCAAATGCCTTCATCAAATGACTCTTGGGGTTCAATGACTTCATGAAGTGCTTTCTCCTGCTCCCCTATGCGACATAAGACGCAGATAAAGTGTTCCAGGATAGTTCTGTTTGTAAAACGATCTCACTATGTTAACGTACCTCACGTTCCCCCTGTTCACGTAGCTGTCTCTCTATACTTGCTTGACCAAGCGTACACAATTATGTAAGGTCAGTCAAATTTTTTTTTCTTAGCTCATGGTGGTTGCAGGCAGTTTGCACATGGCAACGTTAGATGTAAGCAGTTCTTTTTCACACAAAAACTAGAATGATAATACACATAGTGCCGCTTATACACAAAACACTGCATGCCTATTCAATTGTTTTACTTGAACTGGGACAAAACTGTACCCTTGCCAAATAAAAGAAATGACTATTGCCATGACAACGAAAGTCATCAGCCTGCATCCACTGACCTCTAAAAAACACTGGATTGATAATCTTCCGTCTGGAAGTGAGGTCAGTCGTTAGACTCCATTTCAGTCCCCATCACACAAAGCTTATAAACAATGTTTCGCAACATGGCGGACTTTCCCTCGCTATTTTAACGAATGGGGGCCAGTACTTGTGACTACACTTTTTCGTAGTTGGAAACAATTGGAAGTTACATCCAGCCTTTTTAAGAGATCAGTGGCTGCATCTTGTTCGTTGCTGGTGGCTTTTGGAGCTTAGTTACAATCAAGTCAAGAATAACTTACAGTAGATTTGCAGGAAGATAGATGACTCCTGATATCACTATAGAGGAAGTGCTTCTTTGGTTTGAAAGGAAGATGGTGAAAATACACGTAAGATGAATATCAGTAAAAGGAGCCTGCACGCCTTTGTTAGAAGCCAAAGACAAGATTCGTCGCGTATGTTTCACCTTGGCATGCCTGTCTTTTGATTTATAGCAGTGGTTCCTAACCTGCAGGTAGCTACCCCAGGGCCTATACAGTGGGCCTCGAAAAACTGAATGACATAAGCTGGGTTCATTAATTTTCACTGAGTTGCGAAGTTAATACAAAAGTACGCCAATGAGAAAGCTCTCTCATACAAATTAACACTCTTTCTCTTGTTTCTCTTGTACTTGCAAATGCGTGTGACTGTTGATTTTGTAGATGCCTATGACTTTATACTTGGGAAGAGGGTATTAAATAATGCATGAAAGTTTGTACATGCATATGTTTATGTTTATGCATAAAATGTACAAAAAAAAGAGTTTTTAACCCAGAAAAATCAATCGAGATTGAAAAAAGGAATGATTCTGAAGTGCTCCAATTTTAGAAGAAACTACTGCTTAAAAGCTCTTCCCTAGGACCCATAGTTGGGACGAAGGGATAGGCTCTTAGATCTCCTTAACAAAAACGGTGTTTTCAGGGGTCTTCAAGCTTTTTGAAGTTAGTAAATGGGGTCCTTGGTTTTAAAAGGTTACGAACCACTGATTTATAGGTTTAAACAACAGTTATTCTGCGTAATGGAAGATTTCCTCAACTTGTAGAGAAAACTGGTTTCTTCTTGCAATAGTCTGTAGTTAACTCAGTGCTCTAAAACATCAAATCTACATTTAAACCATTAGGTCTTCGAAACTATTCTTTTGCGTCATAAGCCAACTCTTTTATGTCTCAAATGCTTCTGAGATCTTTACTGTATGAAACAAGTGGTCAAGTACCTCTGTCCTTCTCAGTAAGAGCTGGGTCGTCGGCTACTAAATTAACTGACATCCCCTTGATTGCTAGAGGAGGAGGATAGCCAATAGTACTAAAACTGGTGTTCGTCAAAGCAAGAGCATTGCGATGCTTTTTGTTTCTCACCACACAATGTTTATACAACAACGACGAAACAAGCGGTGGAAGTAAGGCCTATCACCTCAACATTATGTCACAGTAGAAGAGGATGATGCTGTATGGCATTGCCATTGCAACAGGAAATAATGATGGAGCGAGTGGCATTACAGTTCTTATTCAAACGTTTATCTCAATATGAAGTGCTGCTGCGGATGAAGGATTTTTTGTCAAGTTACATTCGAACCCGCGTGAGAAGAAGCTGCTCATCCTAAACAAACTCATACCATCGTGTGATATCAAATGATCCAAGTCATTTTCTTTTCGCAAAAAAATTCCAAAGATGTTGGGATAAGGGAGATAGGAGAAGGTTTGATGAGACTGGAAGCTCAGATTGCAACAAAACATTGTCCCTTTCCTTGTGGGAGGTGAGAACCCAGTGACTCGGTCCGACATCTGCGACTTAACTTGGCTATTTGAGGTTTCTTCAGTTTACTATTTGTCCTGCGACTCTGTACCTTTCCTGGTATCGCATTAAAGAGGTTGATATATTTGAAACTTTTGGAAGTTTCTTCAAATTTCTTCTGGAGTATTTAAAAATAGGATAAGGTAAGTTACTAAAGATGACGAAATATACAAAAAGATTCCGGACAAATCTGCTTGCAATTGAGGGCCATAAAACGCTGAAATTGTTTGCAACATAGTCCTTTGCAATCAGTTCTATGTCTGTAAATCTTTGAATCTCAGGAATCAAGCTTATTCTTTGCTTTGGAAGTCAACAATATTCCAATAATTGATTGTTAAACGATCTTAAAGTACTTGTCAATTTCTGACAGTGACGTCACCGCTTTTTTTAGCATAACAAATATGTTTTCTAGAGATATTAGACGAATTAACAAGTTGTTAGTTTGCTTCAGAAATATTAAAAGAGCAGCTAACACTAACGTAGTTATGGGACTATTAGGCTCCCAAATTTTAAATATTTTAAAAAATAACCTACTCTAAATAAGATTAACAAATTTACAATGCGATGATGACGTAACCCTTGTGGTGGGAACACTGCCTGAATCAACAGATCGAGCAGATAAAGTATAAGTTGCTAAGTTGAGTCGTTAAGCTCCTGTCTAAAAATAAGCTACGAATTCTAAGCAAATAATAACAGGTGAACCAAATTATACCATTGACAACCAGAGTAATTTACCCCGAGTGTTGAAATACTCAACCGTTGAACAGTTCAGCTATCTAGATGCTCTCTTTGCCTTGGCCAACAATGACTCAAAAACAAAGTTAAAAAAATATAGATATCTCAAGTAACTCTGATGCAAGACTAGAAAATTAGCTGCTGAAAGTTTTTGATAGAAATGTTCTGACTCTGAATTTACTCCTACTATATTTATTATCACAACATCTTGAGAAGTGGCTTACATCTTCAGTTCGTGATCAACGAAATTTTAATTTGAAATGGCTGGTGGTGTGTGGAGGGTGATGTTATAATTCATGACGACACTGCCTCAAGGTAAACGAATAGGAAATAATACGAATGAATTGAGCTCTTTATTGCAGTCCTTTCCTAATCTGTACACTCACAACAAAAGATTTTTATTGTCAAACATTTATCTAGACCCAAAAATTATTCCATTATTGACAACAAGTATCTACAAAGGTACATTCGACAACGGCAACGAAAGAACAGAAGAAATTCCCGGGTTCCTGAAAAACCATAAATCTAATACTAGCCAACCGGCGAGGGGTCATATTTTACTGTTGTAATACTGTGTTCCTGACAATACATCTGTGAAATTGCACAAATGTATGGGAATGCTAGAAGCAGTTACGTATTTTGCATGCCCTTTGTCCACAACTTGTTTGACACCCTGGCAGAAATTCATGATCATTTAAATCATGTAAAAGATAAGTTTTTCGTTCCTTTTGAGCCCTGTATTTTATCCTATTCAAAAAGGCGCTATTTACATAGTATGTACTCACAGGATGGGGAGGAGGTTCGGTAAAAGCGCACGTGTGTGTATAGGTAACGGTGAGAAGGCATGAGAGTATCTAGCAAAGTTAACGTACACGTTATAACATATTTTGCGATAAATATTATAAATTCTTCCGTTCATCAGTCTTTAGTCCGACTAAAGAGATTTCCCTTTGGTAACACTCACCAAAACTAAACTAAATTAAACTATTTTTAAAGGAATTTCGTTATAATACACTTCCACAATCAAACTGCACAAAGTGTAGTTATTCCACGATGATCTCCCGTGTTCATCGGGTTTTGTTGAAAACAAGATGCTAAATTCCCCTTCGATCAAAATGGCATGTACTGCAGACCTTTGACGAAACGTTATTTACTTCCCAATCATAAAATTGGACAGCATTGAACCGCACAACCTTCACAAAAACTGTTGCGGCAGGGGGTATTGGACAAAGTAAGCAAGCAGGGAGGGGCCGCATAGTCAGCGTTCGCAAGCGTAAAGGGAAGAAAGGGGTCAAGATTCGCGAATACTTATGCGAAATTACTACGTGAACGTCCC
>JAAAKL020012665.1:0-12907 GCA_010016065.2 Carybdea cf. marsupialis auct. non (Linnaeus, 1758)
CTTCATGTAGCAGCTCTCTTTTCGTCAGATTCAAATACATTAGAAAATGGATCCAAGAACCTTTTCGAGTGGTTTCCATCTTAACATAAATACAGAGCCGAAAATTAACACCAAAGACGTGTACAAATTTCAGAGTTTAAAACGTTTCGCTCTGTCAGCAAGCAACTGACAGGAAATTCGAAGTAAACCATTTAAGAATTACCAGTTATTTAATATCTTTGTTGATCTCAAAATGTGCTCCTGTAAATGATTATAATGCTGGTATCTCATCAAATGATCAAAACGATTCAATAATCTAATAAGTTCGACGTTCATCGTAGAAATTTATTACGTTTTTAAAGTTTCTCGAGCTTATCAACTCCTCAATCGGAAAGAGATCAAACAAAGCTTAATTGTTTGTTATTTCCTTCCTTAACATTAATTTTAATATTTAAACTAACCACTTAAACCACTTTTTGAACCAAAGTTTTAACCCTATTGATCACGTGGTTAAATGTACTTGGCCTCAGTGTTATACAATAGTGTAACTGTGATTAAGCTGAAGGGAGAATTCTCTATTTTGAATATACAATACATATCTTGACAAAAGTAGGACATCAGGTGTTCGAATGCACCTTCCCTTTTTCATATAGAGCATTACCACGTTTGCAAACAGAGGGTATTGACAGATGAGGATAAATCTAACTTGAGCATATTTCAATCAAAAGGGATCGTTGTGATCCGAAAACAAATTTGCACAACATAAAGCATGCAGGTTAAACATTACTTCATACAAAAATGTACTCGGCTAATTAAGAGAGGGCAAAAGTGAAAAATATCATTCTATTAACATTCTCCCTAACAAAATACGAAGTCATGCTATAAAGATAAATGACAAACCACATCACTCGACGCAACAAACTGCTTAAGTTTATTAGACGTACATTTTGGAGACAGGTTTTGGACGCGACAAACGTGTTGCCGGTTTCATTGTTCAGTTATTTCCTAAAGAAATGAGGTGTCTTTCGCGTCGGAGAATTCTCAACCGTGTGCTTCAACATGGGGAGGAGATAGTGATGTGAAGGAAGATAGATCTATTCATTCAGTAATGCAATAAATACTGCTTGTGACGACGAATGCTAACTAGGCTGCTGTTATTGAACGAGGCCAATTCCTTGAATTTTTCATTACAAGAGAACCTTGCAATGTTGCACACTGGGTATCACACAATGGTTGCGTTCAATGGCAAGATCCAGTTTTATCAAAGAAGATCCCAGAATAGCAACACTAAAGTCTTCCCTGAAATGAGTTCTTAACTGAGAGCAACTGAATACCTATTCTACGACGAGATCTGAACCCATCCTTTAACAACGAGGAATACCTACTGCGACTAGATTCACAGACGTGAATAGCAATGGGTCAGAAAATAGTTTTCCAACCAAATAACAGTATTATTATTTTTTTTCACATCCCTTTGCTGTTATTTGAGATATTATTATTGACATTGATATCTTATCTTCAGTATCTACTAATTTTAGGGCAGTCAATTATAGAATTAATTGGTAAGTGAAATTACACCAAAAACTCAGTAGGCAAAAAATCGACTTAAATAGAGTGTTAGAAGAAGCAAATCTGTGTAATCTTTAGGAATGCCATTAAGGGAAGTATATCTTCTAGATCTACGTAGTTTTTCTCAGCCTCGGTGTTGTGTTCTGTCTATGCTACCTGTACAGTTCAGTCCATACAATGATAGAGTATGAGACCCACAATATAAAAGGGAAGAAAAGCCTCATAGTGCACTCGTAGGTTAGTCAACCTCTGAACCAAATGCACATGATATGTTTGCTAAGGACAGTCTGCCTAATAATCAGTGGCGTATTTAAGGGCTACTGGGCCACCCCCAAGGCTCCAGCTGACTTTTATCAAAAGCTTATCAAAAGTTTCTACAGGAGAATTTTCACATTCATAGCTTGCCATTTTGAGTTTATGTGCGTTTTAAACTGGTCAAAAATCTACCTCGTCCTTATAATCCATAGGATCAGTAAAATGGCGCCACAATTATTACGGAGACAGTGTTGCCAATCTTCAATACAGAGTTAATGCGTTAATAATTTGTCGTTATTAAAATTATCAGTTATTTGTTGAACTGCAGGGTTGGAGTGATAGAGGCTTTTCGGGCGTCATCTCGTCATGCATCGGCAAACAAATTTATGTTGCCTGTAGCTGTAAGTTTGTAGAAAGCCAAGAGGACGATCTTAGACTCGAACCAATATAGCCTCAAATTGGTCTTGTAAATCTATGATGATTTCAGAACTGTATTGATACTAAGATGTTTGTCATTACGGTATTCAAGGGCTTTTGTTATGACACAAAGCACTACATCTTATCGGTATCGGCTAGAAAAAAGGTTACGTGCGCATCCTTTGATAAGGAAAATATCTTTGGTAGGTTGATTTTATAATCTAGGTACAAACTTATCGTGCTTTTATAGGTTACAAATTATGAGAGAGCATTGTAAAGGTTTTAAAAGATAACAGAACGCCGATTTCTATTGATGCTAGAATCAAAACATCTATAAAATACATCCAAAGCTTGTGTTACCTTGAAACGTTAATTTTCTTGCAAAGCGAGCAACTGTAGATGCGTACGTAAAGGAAGCCAGAATGACATATGTTTTATACAGAAGAGAGGATTTGAAATGTCAAATACTTATAACAATCATATTTTAATATTTTCAAATCCTCTCTTCTATAACACTTTCTAACTCTCAATAGGCTGTCCGGATGGCAGACCGTCCATGGTCAAGTCACATGGCACGGAGAGGCTGGTCTCCAAAATTGCATAGAGCTGGATGCATTGTCCACAGGTGGAGTCTTAGAGATGTGGGGACCAGAGAAAAGTGGTGACTAGAGAAACGTGAACCATGTTATCACCGGGTCACCATACATAGGTAAGTTGGTAGAGCAACACGCTGTGATTGCGTGGTTCCCGAGTTCGAGTCCCGGTGGTGACAATTTCCCTTTTCAGACGTGCAGAAAATTTAGATATCATTCACATGTGATGCCAGTAATCATGTTCATGATCAATACTTCCAACTGTAATCAAGGCAGACGCGAGTGTTTACAGTGGTCTTTGTTGTGTGAAGTGTGTAGCAATCCTATCCCCCCAAAATATTGGTATTTATGGTATTTTATTGCACCTACTATCAACTTCAAATAGTGAAGTGTGTAATAAAGGGTTCTGCACTTGGTTCCTAATCAGTGAATCAACCGATTAATCAAAAATTGTAAGTTCGAATCCTTTCCTCCCGAGTTGCGACAAGCTCCCTTTAGGTATCGTTATTTAATTCTTTCAAGAGAGTGATCATCCACCAAAATCCTCGATTGCTTGACTAGGGCGCTTATTTTAAAACTACCCATTCCGCAGTGGGCGCTTAGATAAAAAGAAGAAGAAGAAGAACAGAAGAGATCTTACCGTGTATCATGTTTACTTTTTCTTCTTGTTGCTAGACTGCAGTTAATATGGCAACTAAATAGTTGAATAAAATAGAACAAGGAATTCATCCGTTAGGTTGGTTCTAGAGTGGTTTTTCCTCCTTTTGACACAACGCCTTTCAGATATTAGATGTTTGCAAATCGTAGAATATAAATTGTCGTGAAACTGGTCATGGATTAAATAAATCCTTATCAATTTGGTTGTGTTAAAAATGACATAAGAGCAATTTTTTACGTTAAAAAAATGTGTGAATAGCAATTAAAATACCAGTCCGACCTTCAGATATTAATATACCATAAAGTGTATGAAGGTACAGTCGTGGTGTTTTCTTACAGCGGATTTAGTAAGAACTGGACAATTTGATGATGTTACCAGTGTCGCTTACGAGGATCCAACACTGATCCCTTTGCACTAAGGGAAACCGAACTCAATAGAGAAGAGGACCTCCCAGTTGGAAGCATTCTTAAGAACATAATGAAATCAATAATATGCATAATCTGATAAGGACCATGGGGCGTTTCGGGTTTGAAAGGGGCGCTTATTTTATGGGTTATTAAAGTAAAAGTAGTGTTAGCCATGGGAGGAATGTTTATGTTTTTATGTTTTAAGGAGAAGAGGAGGAGACGTGATGTACGCACTCAAGTAAAAAGGCTATTATGAAGGACACGAGGTCTTTCGTAATTGATAGGAGAAAAATTAAAGGTTGATCTAGACAAACGACAAAGCGCTCTAAATCACAACTAATGTACTCATGGCCTTTAAAAATACTTGAATAGTAAAATTGTGTTGTTCGTGGGTGTTTTAGAATAAATTGTGTCTTAAATACGAAATATATCAGCGATACTACAGAACCGCTGTGGTCTAGTGGTTAAGGAATCGGGCTCCCATGCCAGAGGTTTGAATCCTGCCTAGCCCGATATCAAGACTATCGGTTGGGGAAGGTAACTTTTGGACATGGCCATCCCTGTAAATGTGCTCTCTCTTCCCAGCACATTCCCCACTCTGGCTGGGCAACGCTCGAAATCGAGTACGCCGCGAAAACAAAACGAAAATAAAGCAAAATCAAAACAAAAAAAGAACTACAGAACTTTAGATCAACTGACGAGAATCGGCGAAAGCTTGTTGATCAAAAGGAGGTGCCTGTTCAACTGTCTCTTTAATTTCGAAACGTAAAAAGATTATGTAGTGTTGTCATCGCACTCAGTTGAAGGTCACCAAATAGATCAGCGAGTTGTTAATTGTTACGGGTTCCTACTGTGAACAGAAGCAGTAAAACACAATCGTGGCTTTAGAAAGTCGGTTACGCAAATCCGGCCAATCAAATGGTATGTAAATACTCAAATTAACACTAACATGGTTTCTTTGGGCTCTTTAAGTGTACTTAACTATGGCTACGGTTTTACTTATTTCAAGTTTTTCTCACAGACCTAGAAATAAACCTGCAAAAGAAATGATGCTCTACGACGTTTTGCTAGATCAGGTAAAAGTACAAAGTATCGGTAGCATTTACATTATATGAACTGCAATTGAAATGATGTTTCCAAGCGTATTGGGATCAATGGGATAGAGGAAAACAAGAAATTTCAATGGCAGCAAAACTTTCAATCGATCTCCACTAATATTATCACCCACTTCATTCACTGCCACCCCCTTCAATTCTATCTTGCGACGATAAATTTTTGTGGGAAACCAGATAGATTTGTAATCGTTCCATCACTTTATAATAAGTAGCAGACTAAAGTAATATAGTTGTACAGTATCTCTTTCAAAGGACGAAGTAAGATTCACATTAGGTACAGCGATCCAACAGTTGTGATCATAGTTTAACTCTAGCAGGATGTTGGAAACTTGTCACTTCGTTTAGGACGATTTTGCGACGGATCTGTAAAACTGCCCACCGAGAGCCTGAGTTATAAAGTTCTGCATGTGAATTTATAAAACTAAAAATTGAACTTTGTTTTTTACTGCTACAGGTTTCCCATTAACAACCCTAGATTGCATGAAAATTGTCCTTATAGAAACTTGGTTAGTCGAACGTCTAATGCTAGTCTTTGGTATTTAAATATTAGAAAAAATGTTATTCTTATTCATAAGGATTTTGAAACACATAAAGACGAGAAAATGAGGTATGATAACTTGTTATTTGTCTGTTGTTTTGGAACATTTTGCTCCATTATCGTAGACTAGTGGTACGCTAAATTAGTAAATAATGTAAGGACATCAATAAAGAAAGAGAAAGATTTGTTACATTAGAGCTTCGCACGGATGCAGTCGGACGTTAACTGTCCAGTCGTGTGCCAGAATATTAGGACAGCGTAATCTTTCGCTAAATTTCAGTTCAATCTAACCACAACGTGGCCCAATTCTCATCAGTGGCATGCTACATTTCTTTCTCTTGTGTTTCAAAAAATAAGCAATTTACTTGTAGTATTATTTGGGTTTAAAAATTTGTGGATGGTACAGAATAACAAAACTGCACGAAATAGCAAATTCATTTTGTACTTAAAAGCTTTTCTCGTCTGGCACTCCTCACAGTAGAATTCGTCAGAAAATAACCGAAAAGGGAATCAACGAAATTATATACTCAAGTGTGTTTTACAAGGTAGCCAATCAGAATTCTGACCGACAGATTGGTGTGGTTTTTAAAATATTTGGGTTTACATCACAACAATTTCTTCAATTAGTATTTTAAGCCTAAAATAGCCGTAGGATGTTTCTTTTTTTCTTGCCACTTGACCACTTCGTTAAAAGTTCAATACTAGAACTGTTACAGCTGGCCCGATCTGCATTCAATTCTAAAGTTTTACTTTTAGGCACCCAACGCGTTAAATGTAAAAATAGGAAACGATCAGCTACAGAAATGGTAGGATAAAATAGCAAATATTAGTTTGCTAAGAGTAACACAATAAGCAGTGCAGCGCAAAGAAAAATGTACTTGACTTTTTACTATGTTGAACAAAGAAAAACTAAAGAGTGGCAAAAGTTTAACTGACTAAAATGCATCTAGAAAAGTGGATTAAACTTCGCGAAGCAGCACACGCACAAAGTTGATAGTCGGTGGAATAAAGGAGTAAATACCAACAATATTAAGGGGTGTTGCACAGGATTGTTAGTAAGCTTTTGTGAATAATGCAAGTTGGGTGATTGAAACAATCCGCTTTCCTCTTGTGCATAAAAGCGGGTCGAAACGTCTTTCCTAGGAAAAGAGTTACTTGAAAAAGAACCCAGCCTTCGTGCACTATTCAAAACCAAAACAGGTACTAGGAATCCTGACTAAGTAGGATTTCTGGGGAAAAAATCATTTCGCCCACATGGATGTACTCTGGTGCAAAAATAACTTTATCAAATCAATAAACTAAAATAGACGAGAACCACATTCTTGTCGGTCAGTCGATCGATGGCCGGACTTTCTGTAGTTGCGCTTCAAAATACGTTCCCATTTTAAAACAATAAGCTATTTTAACGTCTGTATAAGAGATCCTCTTGTAAGTTCTATCCTCGATTAGGAGATTCTAATGGAAAATTACTTGTAATTAGATACACCAGTTTGCTATTGTTGCACCAAGTTCACACCCAAAAAGTGCTTCAACTATACAGGTTGCAGAAAAGGGATGATTAAGAATTGGATGATTTGCTTAGAATCGTCACCAAAGAACACTCTGATTGGGCTGTTTTCAAACTGAATTGGCTCTCTGTAACTTCTTGTGAGCAAGTATTGCGAAACCTGGAACACTATTGCAGATTGGCATCTCTTACCTTTACTCTTACCCATTACTTACTTCAACTCTCCTAAAGCACATTATTTACCTAGAGTACTATTTATTTCTACAAACAATCAATTTTCATATAATTTCATTACTCAAGATATCCATTTTTGGGCAATCCGTGAGCGAATTTACTTACAATTAGGGAAATAAAAGGTGTAAATGTTTGTTGGCTCTAATACACGAAATATGGTCAATAGTGTGAAAATTGCGCTTTCCATTCGGTAACCCTTTCTCTTGCATTATAGGCATGTATACAATTACTGATATACTGTGTTTCCTTCGTACCTTTACTTGCCCATGTGTTTTGAGATGTGACGTGAAGTCATTGCGGTTGTTACCTGTGATTACAATTTCAATGTAAGATTAGAAACAATCCCGTTGTCTAATTGACGGTGAACCCTTACATCCTAATGGAATATACATTGCAAATACATGAGGGCTTTTCTTGTAACCCAGCAGAGGTCGAATCCCATCAACAAAAAGCAGACTATTAGCCTTATTTTGAAAATCATTTGATATGTTTAGTTTCGGAGGGACTTTGTAAGTGGCTGCAGCTGATGATGTCCTGCCGTGTTTAATGAAACAGTACAGCATCTTATAAATGTTTCATAAAGCCCTAGAGATAAGTGGTAAAATACATACAATTAGTGTATATACAAAACATCAGCTGTGCGCTTTCAAAGAGGCCTACTGTTTGGCCAATAATGATATTTCTTTCCCGATTTTAATTAAGATACACCGCTAGAAATTACGAATACGTTTTCAAGAACATGTCTAGCACTGCAGAATTAGCAGTCACTTTCTTGAGTAATCAGCAAAAACACCTATTTTCTTGACATTGTTTCTAACAAAGAATGCTTCTTCAAATGAAATAGTTCCACGATAACAAGGCGATTGGAAGCGCGAAAGTCGATTATGAAATTGTGGGATCCTCAAATGAACACGAAGCCTGCAAAAGTATGAAAATGCAAAAAAAATAAAAATAAAAATAAATAAATGATGATTAGGAGAAGACTGGCACTAATTTTACTATTTTGTTTCTTCGTGCCAGAGTGAGGTGATAAGCGGTCTCTGCCTTCTCAGCTGTCTGTTTGCTTTCTTGCCTAATCTCTTCTCTTATTAATTTTGATTTGTCATTTTTTTTACTAATTATATCAATCTTAGCATCTAGATTATTGTTTGTATCATTTTGATTTTGTGCAAGCTCCATGTCATCAGGCTGAAGGTGTACTACATTGCGTAGGTAGGATAGTGGCATTTATCCCCTGGAATGATCAGACATCAAGATGCTAATGGGGGCACTTGTGCCTCTTATCGGTGTGATAGATGTATCCTGATACTTCGGTTTGTATTCTGACATGGATTTTTTGTGAAGTTTTTAATTCTACTTCTTTTGTTTCTATCTTTGGGGTGAAGGTCAACAAGATATTACTATAACTGTAGAAATAATTAAACAACAGATGGGTAGTGTACCTAACTGGAAAGCCCTAGACCTCGATTGTGTCCAAGGCTATTGGTTCAAACACACTACGGCGGTTTGGCCTCAATAAGCAAATATGTTTACCGAGTGTTTAAATTCAGGTGTAAAACCTAATTGGTTTACTAACGGTAAAACGTTCCTAATTGTGAAGGATAAAAGTAAAGGGAGAATAACCTCAAACGTTCGACCTATTACGTGTTTACGACAAATGTGGAAACTGCTTACAGGGATGTTGAGCGAAGTGATCTGCAAACATTTGAAACGGTCACATTGATTGTCAGATGAACAAAAAGGCTATAGAATGAGATCAAGAGACACTAAGAATAAACTCTTGCGAGATAAAATGGTGTGAAGGAATTGTAAAAGAAGGCAGAAGTCTTTGGCAATAGGATGGATTGATTATTGGAAGGCCTATGATTCTGTGCCCCATTCATGGATAAGAAATTTCATGAATATGTATTCCACTGGTGATAATACAAGTCGGTTGATCAGAAACAGCCTGAACAAATGGGAAACACAGCTAACAGCAGGAAGAGAACATTTAGGAATGATTAAGATCAATTATGGAATTTTTCAAGGTGATAGTCTGTCCCCATTACTTTTCGTTTTAGCATTGATACCTTTGTCAATGGTCCCTAGACTAGTTAAATCAGGAAATGATTTAGGGGGGAATCAGCTATTAAATCATTTACTGTTTATGGATAATTTGAAATTGTCTGGAAGTTCGGAAAAACAATTAGACACATTGATAAATACGGTAGGAGTGTACACTAATGATATTGGTATGTCATTCGGAATTGAGAAATGTGGGGTACTTATTATGCAGAAAGGTAGATATAGCAGGAGTCAAGGAATAGAGCTGCCGAGTGAGGAAGCGATGAAGGAGGTTAACGTAGACACAGGGTAGCTAGCAAATATCTAGTATCTAGGACTGTTGGAGGCCAGAGGGCTCAAGGATACAAATAGAAGAGAAGACCGCAAAAGAATATTTCAGGAGAGTTAGGAAGGTTTTAAAATCAAAGTTAAATGGAGCAAATACCAACACAGATATCAATCCTAAAGCAGTGTCTTTGGTACGATATAGGGCTTGGATACTCAAAAGGTCAAAACGAAAACTTGAAGCAATGGAAAGAAAGACAAGGGAGCTGTTGACTGTATATAGAGGATTTCATCCTAAAGGAGATGTTGATAGACTTTACATGAAAATACGAATAGGGGGTCTGACAAGTGTTGTAGATTTTGTGAATATCGAAGTAAATGGCTTGGGAGTGTACGTAGCGAAAAGTGAAGAGGATTTAATAAAAATTGTAAAAGATGACAAAATTTTAGGACAAGGAAAGGAGAAATCCAAAATCCAACTAGAGAGAAAAGAAAAATATATAAGTAAAATTCTCCATGGATAGTTTACTAGAGCTACAGAAGAATGCTGGGGTGAGAAAAGTTGGGACTGGTTAAGAAAGAGTGGTATAAAGAAAGAAACTGAAGGAACAAGCATTACGAACACGATATATTAGAATGAACAGATTGATGGAAAGTGTCGATTTTGTAAGGAACGAGATGAGACTGTAGAACATATTTTAGCCAAATGTAAAATGTTGGCACAAAGACAATACAAACATTAGTGACACGACAGAGTAGCAAAGATCTTGCACTGGAAATTGTGTAAAATGTTTAAAATAGAATGTGAAAACAAGTGGTATGAACATGTGCCGGAAGGTGTAGTTGAAAATGACGAGGGACTGAGGGAATTCTGTGTGACATTCTATACAAACGGACCACAGGCTTGAATATGATAAGCCTGATATTCTAGTATCGGAAAAAGAAAGCAGAACTTGCTTGATAGTTGATGTTGTTTGTCCATTTGATACTCGTTTGGCGGAGAAGGAAACGCAGAAGCTAGAGAGATACTAGGAATTGAATAGGGAAATACAACAAATATGGACTTGAAAGAAAGTGGTCATAATTCCCATTATAGTTGGTGCCTTGGGAACAGTAAGAACCAATCTTGAAGAATGGATAAAGAAGCTACGTATTAAGCTTAGCATCCATTTACTACAGAAAACTTGTTTGTTGGGGTCAGCACAGATCTTGAGAAAAACTCTGAATACCTAATGCTATGTGAGATAGCCTGATATCTGGAAATAAATTCCACTAGTTACATCTTTGGTGTTTGAATATTAAAAATAATTTTTTTTCAAACTTCAAGCCTATAGGTTCTATAATGCCTATTACGCTGTTTCTAGGTGCTTTACAAAATACATTAATCAAATTTAAAGAATATCTGTCTAAATAACAAACTGAACAAACGTCTCCCTAAAGAGGTAAGTCTTAAGATTAGCTTTAAAATGACCTGTGCTATCTGCAGAGGTGATGTTTCTCGGTAGTGTGGGATAAAAAAAGTTACACAACATGAGAGAAGTCACAATCGTCTTGCCTTTTGACATTTAAATTACCTTTAGTACAAACCTTGGGAAGATGTGAAATAACTATACCAGAGGAACAACATTCTTTAGACATTTCACAGATAACATAACTCTACTGACACGTTTCTTCTATTAGTCAGAGAGGATCCAGGGACGTATGGTTGCAAAGCTCGGCATACAGGAGCAGCTCTTGGTGTCATCTGGAAGAAAAAACTCAGCTAAAAGATACTATAACTTAAGTTCAGCTTGATTCTATCATGTCAAGAAATGACATTACTTCACTGATACAAGTTATAGAACTAAGGTCACTAAGAATCGATTTGAATGGTAAACTATGGAAAACAAGTACCGATGTCTGAGCTGAAAAATATGACTTTCTAATACTTTTCTGATTTAGAAGAATTGGAAAATCAATCTTTACAAAAGTTTCCAACTCTTTGAGACTCTTGGTGTAGCCCTTGCCTGCTAGCTCCTTTCTGGTGAAGTCTTGCTAAATATCTTTTGTTTTCTAGTGTATCTTTACAGCGCAATTCAAATTGATACTGCAATTACTGTTATCGTTTGACTACAGTATGCTAGTTCCATTATACTCATGAGATCTTCTTTAAGCTAAGTGAAAAAGTATGTAAGAACGCATTTATTTGTTTCTTTTCAAAACAGAAAACGTATATATATACAGATTGTCCCACCGTCCCGAATTCGTCTAGACTGTCCCGCTTTAGAGCATTCTGTCTCGCTTCCCAACAAACTGCTAATTGGAACATGAAGTCCCGCTTAAACTTACGTCCCATATTTTAAACTTGTATCACCCACACATATGGTTCCCACAAATATCGAAGAAAATACAACAAACACAAAAATCAACATGGCGCCACCTCTACAACAGGTTAGATCCCTACTTCCACAGAGGTCCGCAATCTGACAACATAAGATGGGAGAAGCATCTCTCGAAACGTAACTCAGAAAAAGACTACGGCTCGCGACATCATATACATCTACCATCAATAGCATCAACTGAATTTTTTTTACTTTGGGTTTTGCTAGAGGACGTCATGTGTATAGGTTTTGCCCAAGAGCCAGACTCACAGCAAAATGGCTGTAAAACCAGACTGTTGTACACTCTGCTTACAGATGACATTTGCGCCAAGATAGATCTCGTTACGTGTTTCCTGGACTCTTTGTCTTCATGGCGTTGCTCCCGTGCACAGCAGGGTCTTGAGGTCACTTCGTTCTTCTTTTTCTTACCTCATTAATCAAACACTACTATGTTGTTGGTACTTGGGGAGTAGGGCTGAATCTATATTTATGTTGTGACGTAAAAGTACAGTATGCGCGCTAATCACTGATATAGAAGTTCATTTATTTGTCTCTTATCTGAATACCATGATTTTGCCATGCCAATAAATACGACTCCCGACGTTGTAAAACACTTGCATACTAAATTCAAACCTTTTGACTTCAAAACATTCAGTTGTTTTCACCTCAAAATATCACTGAAATCTTTTAACAATGCTGAAAATGTACTTTGGGCCATCATAATCAAAGTGATTCGGGGAGAGAGGCATGCCACCAGTTCATCAGCAAGCCTGAGACTAAATACATTATTTCGCGATGACGTATCTCGACGAGGTTTGAGTGGAAGATTGGACGGCCAGTAATTTAAGAGCACAATTTCTGTATGATTTACATAGTTTGGTTAAGAAAACTATTTATTGGTGGTAGATATTTATCATGTCTTGAGTTGTAGTCTTTTTCCTAGACAT